>JAVJIF010007266.1:0-107218 GCA_038442645.1 Agave tequilana | reverse complement strand
TACCACCGCTCCCTACGTCTTGGAGCCTTGGTGTGTACCTATATCAAATAATTTAGGACTTGATTTTGGTACCCACATTTTCTTGGGTCCTAAGAGTTAGTTTCATTAACCCAAACAAGATTATTTGATCTATTTACGTGGTCATAACAAAATTTGGCCAAATGTCCATTCTTACCACAATATGTGCATCTATACACTCTACCATATTTAAAAGCATAGTGAGTGTGTTATTTGTGAGCATGAGAACTGTGAGCATGAAAAGATTTAGCATGAGAAGGTGTTATGTGTAGTGTGAGCATGAGGAATCTTAACATGTGAATCTTTAGCATGAGAGGTGTGCTTTTTAGAGAACACTTCTTCAAGTTTCTTAGTGTTAAAGCACAATCCTGTAAAGTCTTTTCAAATCAACAATTCTAGTTTTTAAAGAAGAAATTTTCTTTTCATCAATCTTAGGAAATTTTGCTTTACAAGCAACTTTGTAAGCACTAAATTCATTTTGGGTAGAATTAGATTTGAAGAAATTTCATCTTTTCTCTATTATTATAGCAAGTTGATTTTAAGAAAAGCAACTTCTTTTTCTAATTTAGAGCATTCAATCTTTTTATTATCATAGGTTTCGGAGAGTTCAACAAAAGCATGAACAAGAACTTCTTTACTTAATTCATCATCTTCATCATCAAGAGGTTGAGGGGTTACCTTTGGTGTGTTTGCCATGAAACACATATTCGCTATATCCGCCTCTTCCTCGACTCGCTTTCCGAATCCCAAGTTGCCTTGTACGCTTTCTTTTCTTCCGTTTCTTTTCTCCGTTTCTTTGGCTTGAAGGAGGAGGTCATCTTCTTCTTGAACTCCGGGCAATCAGCCATGATATGTCCGGGTCTTCGGTAATTGTAGCATATAATTCTTCTCTCCTCTTTGCCTTCAAATTTCCTTCGGAAGTTGAGCTTGTTCCTCCGGTACATTCTCTTCACATTGCGAACAAGTAGCGATAGCTCCTCATCTTCTTCTTCATCTTCTTCATCGTCTTCAAGAGTGGATGAAGACTTGAAGGCTATGGATTTCTTCTTTAGTGGAGCGGCCTCTTCTCTTGCTTTCTTTTCCATCTCATGGGTCTTTAAGTTCCCAATGAGACTAATGAGGTCCATCTCATCCTTGTCGTTTAGCTCTTTCAAGGTGGTAGCCTTAATCTCCCAAGATGTAGGAAGAGCCCGAATCACTTTTCGCACCTTTTGGTCATTGGAGATGTCATCACCTAAAGAAGAAAGAGCATTGATGATTTTGGTAAATCTAGTAATCATATAATCAATAGATTCTTCATCAATCATTTTAAAGGATTCATATTGGGACCTTAAGAGATCTATCTTAGCTCTCTTAACTTGTGAAGTCCCCTCGTGTGTGACCAACAAATGTTGCCAAATCTCATAGGCGGATTGGCAATGAATTACCCGTGTAAGGTCATCCTCATTCAAGGCGGTTAAGAGGGAATTTTGGGCTTTGGAGTTAGCCTCATATTCTCTAAAGGTAAAGTCGGTCCATGTGCTCTTATCACTATCGGGTGCTACATAGGGTTTGGTTAAGGATTAGCTACTAAGCTACCTAAAGATTGCAAAAGATAGTCATCCTAACTTCCAAATAAGGAAATTTAGTCCATCAAATTAGGAGGGGTTTTGATGTTATCGGCCATGTTTACTAGTGATGAATGAATGAATGAAAATGTTGATTAGCAAATTTTAAGGATCTCTCTATGGATGTTAAGCCAAACCTAGAGTCCAAGCTCTGATACCAATTGAAAATCACTTAGAGGGGGGGTGAATAGGTGATAATGCTAATCAATGGACAATTTAAAATTTATGATGCAACAATCTCACAAAGCAAGTGAAGTGAATATAACAATGAATGTAGAGAGCAAGTAATAAGAGCAATGAAAATAGAGCAAGAAATAAGAGCAAGTAAACCAAACGCAAACACCAAGAATTGTTATCGAGGTTCGAGCACCCAGCTCTACTTCCCCGCCTTCCCCAGAAGGATTCAACCACTTCCACTATCACAAAGATGTCACAAAGACACCGGAGTACCCAACTCCACAATCTCAAGTACAAGCAATCTCTTAGTAGTCAAAAGACCACAAACTCTCTCTTGCAAATTCTCTTCCCTTACAAAGGTCCTTAGAGAACAATGAGTAGGAATGAAGCTCTTGTGTGCAGGGAAAAGAAAAAGAAATCAGAGAGTTCTTGAAAACACTTCAGAAAATGAGAGAGAATTTCAGCACAAAAACCAAGAAACCAAGTCCTTTTGAATGCCTTAAACTTGTGGAAATTTTGATAATTTTTCTAGTAACCACTCTCTCCCTAAACACCCCTATTTATAGGAGAGGGGCTAGGGTTTAGAGATAAAACATATTTAAGCTAATCAGAAAGTATTAGAACCAAAACATGTCACTTAAACACACTTAAGTGAGAAAAGGACAAAAAAATAAACCAGCTCAGAAAATAGCCGTTACTGTTCAAACGGCTAGCTCGGTCGACCGGCCGGTCGACTGCTAGTTCAAAAAAATAGCCGTTGCAGGCTAACGGTCGCCGCCCCAGTCGACCCAAACAAACAGAGAGCAGAAGTTTTCAGGCAGGCATGTCTCGGTCGACCGTCCCGGTCGACCGTGAAACGTGCACACTGATACGCACTGCTGCCAGAACTCCGGTCGACTGGGTCGGCCGACCGGCTTGACCTGTCATGGGGTCGGTCGACTCAGGCGGTCGACCGGCTCAGGTCAAAAGCCAAAATAAAATGGAATTTTTAGGAGAGAACTATTTTTAACAAAATAGTTTTGAATAAGGATAAATATAATGGATAAAAATGAGTTTGTAGGCTGAAGATTGTATACAAACTTTTTTGTACATATTATAGGAAAATATTTTGGAAACAAGATGTGCGCAAAAACGTGTGTGATAGAGCTTCAAACCTATGTTGGCCCAAAAGGTTACACTCTCCATTTATTGAGTTTTGATGATGACAAACCAAATTAGTGCTATTTGGTACTAATGAGTTTGTTTAAGATAAGTTTCAGGTTAGTACCATGTTTGGAGACCATTTGCTTAGCTATTGCAAGAACTTCTAAGTTCCACAAAGCAAGGAAGGCATATTGCACATCAAGAAGGATCATAGAAGAGAAGCTCTAGCAAAGCATAGCATGGCTCAAGACTTGAAGATTGCTCAACAAGATTTGTTTTTAGTTTTATAGGTTTAGAATTTTGTTAAAGAATGATGGATAGGTTTGAAGCTCAATCACACACGTTTTTGCGCACATATTGTTTCTAAGATGATTTTCTATAAAATGTACAAAAATATTTTGATACAAAATCCTCTGCCTACAAATCAAATTTATGTTTTATACTTAGTACTATTTAAAGATATTTTTCATAAAAATCAAAGTCTTTTCAAAATTGTGTTTTTTAATCTGGTTTTTGACCTGAGCCGGTCGACCGACCGGTCGACCGTAGCCATGACAGGTTAAGCCAGTCGACCAGCCCTGTCGACCGGAGTTCTGGCTGTGCACGTATCCGTGTGCACGTTTTCCGGTCGACCGGACGGCGACCGACTGTAGGCCAGTCTGCTCTCGGGTTTCTTAGGTCGAACGGAGCGGTCGACCGCTGGCCTACAACGGTCAGATTTTTGTATAGGCGGTCGACCGACCGGTCGCCGGACTAGCCGTTTGAACAGTAACGGCTAGTTTTCTGAGCTGTTTATTTTTGTCTTTTTCTCACTTAAGTGAGTTTAATTGACTTGTTTTGGGTTTAATATATTCTGATTAGCCTTAAAAATGTTTTATCTTCTAACCCTAGCCCTCTCCTATAAATAGGGGTGTTTGGGGAGAGATTGAATCACCTAATCATTACAAGAAAAATTCAAAAGTTTAAGGCATTCAAAAGAGCTTGGTTCTTGGTTTTTGTGCTAAAATTCTCTCTCATTTTCTGAAGTGTTTTCAAGAATTCTCTGATTTCATTTTCTTTTCTCTTTGCACACAAGAGCTTCATTCCTACTCATTGTTCTCTAAGGACCTTTGTAAGGGAAGAGAATTTTGAAAGAGAAAGTTTGTGGTCTTTTGACTACCAAGAGAGAACTTGTACTTGAGATTGTGGAGTTGGGTACTCCGGTGTATTTGTGACATCTTTGTGATAGTGGAAGTGGTTGGAATCCTTCTGGGGAAGGCGGGGAAGTAGAGCTGGGTGCTCGAACCTCGATAACAATTCTTTGTGTTTGCGTTTGGTTTACTTTCCTTGTTCTTGCACTACTTTCATTGCTATTGTTGCTTGCTTTTGTTTGTCATTGCTATATTCACTTGTTGCCATTCATCTTGTCAATCATTGTCCCATACAACAAGGTTGGATTGCGCACCTCCAACTCTTATTTACGAGGAAACAGGAGGAAGGAGTTCAGAACCCTTCACGGGGCATTCGGCTCTTAGTCTTGTTTTGGGAGATTGTTGCATCATATTTTTAAATTGTGCATTGATTAGCATTATCACCTATTCACCCCCCTCTAGGTGATTTTCAATTGGTATCAGAGCTTGGACTCTAGGTTTTGGCTTAACATCCATAGAGAGATCCTTAAAAATTTGCTAATCAACATTTTCATTCATTCATTCATCACTAGTAAACATGGCCGATAACATCAAAACCCCTCCTAAATTTGATGGACTTAATTTCCCTATTTGGAAGGTTAGGATGACTATATTCTTGCAATCTTTGGGTAGCTTAGTGGCTAAGTCCTTGACCAAACCCTATGTAGCACCCGATAGTGATGAGAGCACATGGACCGACTTTACATTTAGAGAATATGAGGCTAACTCCAAGGCCCAAAACTCCCTATTAACCGCCTTGAATGAGGATGACCTTACACGGGTAATTCATTGCCAATCCGCCTTTGAGATTTGGCAACACTTGTTAGTCACGCACGAAGGGACTTCACAAGTCAAGAGAGCTAAGATAGATCTCTTGAGGTCCCAATATGAATCTTTTAAAATGCTTGATGAAGAATCTATTGATTGTATGATTACTCGATTCACTAAAATCACCAATGCTCTTTCTTCCTTAGGTGATGATATCTCCAATGATCAAAAGGTGCGGAAAGTGATTCGGGCTCTTCCTACTTCATGGGAGATAAAGGCCACCACCTTGAAAGAGTTGAACGACAAGGATGAGATGGACCTCATTAGTCTCATTGGGAACTTAAAGACCCATGAGATGGAAAAGAAGGCAAGAGAAGAAGCCGCTCCTTTCAAAGAAGAAGTCTATAGCTTTCAAGTCTTCATCCACTCTTGAGGACGATGAAGATGATGAAGAAGAAGATGAGGAGCTATCACTACTTGTTCGCAATGTCAAGAGAATGTACCGGAGGAACAAGCTCAACTTCCGAAGGAAATTTGAAGGCAAGAGGAGAGGAGAATTATATGCTATAATTGCCGAAAGCCCGGACACATCATGGCGGATTGCCCGGAGTTTAAGAAGAAGATGACCTCCTCCTTCAAGACAAAGAAACCGGAAGAAAAGAAAGCTTACAAGGCAACTTGGGATTCAGAAAGCGAGTCCGAGGAAGAGCGGATATAGCGAATATGTGTTTCATGGCAAACACACCAAAGGTAACCCCTCAACCCCTTGATGATGAAGATGATGAATTAAGTAAGGAAGTTCTTGTTCATGCTTTTGTAGAACTTTCGAAACTTATGATAACAAGAAAATTGAATGTTTTAAATTGCAAAAAGAAGTTGCTTTTCTCAAAAATCAACTTGCTATGGTTTCTAAAGAAAAGGATGATATTTCTTCTAATCTTATTTCTATTCAAAATGAGTTCAATGCCTACAAGGTTTCTTGTAAGGGAAAATCTCCTATTGTTGATGAAAAAGATATTTCCTCTTTAAAAACTAAAATGGTTGATTTTGAAAAAGTTTTGAAAGATTGTGCTTTTAACACTAAGAAACTTGAAGAAAAATTTTCTAAAAAGCACACCCCTCATGCTAAAGATTCTCATGTTAAATCTACTCATGCTCACACTACACACAACACTTCTCATGCTAAATCTTTTCATGCTCACAATTCCCATGCTCACAAATCACACACTCACTATGCTTTTAAATATGGTAGAGTGTATAGATGCACATATTGTGGTAAAAATGGGCATTTAGCTAAATTTTGTTATGACCAAGTTAATAGATCAAATAATCTTGTTTGGGTTAATGAAACTAACCCTTTAGGACCCAAGAAAATGTGGGTACCAAATCAAGACCTAAATTATTTGATGTAGGTACACACCAAGGCTCCAAGACGTAGGGAGCGGTGGTACCTTGATAGTGGTTGTTCAAGACACATGACGTGGGATATCAACAACTTCACAACCCTATCAAGGTACATGGAAGGTGGCTCCGTCACCTTCGGGGATGACTCCAAAGGAACTATCATCGGTATAGGTAACATTCAAATTGGTGCATCTCCTATTATAGAAAATGTTGTTTTAGTTGATGGTTTAAAACATAATTTGCTTAGCATTAGTCAACTTTGTGACCGTGAATTTAAAGTTGTTTTTGATGATTCTTCTTGCAAGATTTTTGATGTTAAATCCGATGTTTGTATTCTTACCGGTTTTCGTGACAATAATGTTTATATCATTGACATGCTTAATTTAGATTGTTCTACTAAATGCTTGAATGCTTTTGATGAAAATTCTTGGCTTTGGCATAGAAGATTAGGACATGCATCTTTTGACCATCTTTCTAGGATTAATTCAAAGGAATTGGTGAAGGGTATACCTTGGTTGAAGTTTGAGAAAGACCGCATTTGTGGTGCGTGCCAACTTGGGAAACAAACCAAGTCTTCCTTCAAACCAATCAAGGATATCATGTCAACTAGGCCTTTAGAATTAATTCATATGGATCTTTTTGGACCTACTAAAACTAAGAGTTTAAATGGTAATAGATATGCATATGTTTTGGTTGATGATTTTTCCCGTTTCACTTGGGTTTTCTTCTTGGAACACAAAGATCAAACTTTTTCTCATTTTAAGATTTTTCGAAAAAGAGTTGAAAAAGAAAAAGGTTTTTCGATTTTGAAAATAAGAAGTGATAGAGGTGGTGAGTTTGTTAAACAACTCTTCATAACTTATTGTGATGAAAAGGGAATTAAGCATGAAATGTCTTGTCCTAGAACTCCACAACAAATGGAGTTGTAGAAAGGAAAAATAGAACACTTCAAGAGATGGCTAGGACAATGATAAGTGAGTATGACCTTCCTCAATATATATGGGCCGAGGCCGTAAACACCGCATGCTATATATCTAATCGTATTTATTTGTGTAAAAATTCTTCCAAAACATCTTTTGAAATGTATCATTCTAGAAAACCTAATGTTGCATATTTCAAAGTTTTTGGATGCAAGTGTTTTTTTTGAACACTAAAGATAGCTTGGGTAAATTTGATGCTAAGGCTTATGAAGCAATCTTTGTTGGATATTCTACAACTAGTAAAGCTTATAGAGTATTCAATAGATCTTCACTTACCATTGAAGAATCCATGCATGTTAAATTTGAAGAATCTAATGTGGTTGTTGAGAATGTTGTAGAGATTGACCCATTAGGTGAAGACATGGAGAGACTATCCTTGAAGGACTCACCCGCTCAAGAAGAAAAGCTAGATTCAATTGGTGATGTTCAAGAGGATAAAGAGGAAAGCTCTCAACCGCTTCCTAAAGCTTGGAGATACGCTACAAATCATCCCAAGGAGCTCATCTTAGGTGATGCATCTAAAGGGGTAACAACTCGCTCCAAACTCCATGACCTATGTGGTAACTTTGCTTTCATTTCTCATTTTGAACCCAAAAGCATTCTCGAAGCCGAGACGGACTCATATTGGTTGCTAGCCATGCAAGAGGAACTCAATCAATTTGAGCGCAACCAAGTTTGGCACCTTGTTCCTAGGCCCCACGATAGACCAATAATTGGTACTAAGTGGATCTTTAGAAACAAGATGGATGAGTCCGGAATGTGATTAGGAATAAGGCTAGGTTAGTGGCCCAAGGTTATACTCAAGTTGAGGGAATTGACTTTGAGGAGACCTTTGCACCTGTAGCACGGCTTGAAGCCATACGGATGACACTAGCTTTTGCATCTTTCAAAAATTTTAAACTTTTTCAAATGGATGTGAAAAGTGCATTTTTGAATGGTTTTATAAATGAAGAAGTTTATGTTGCTCAACCTCCAGTTTTATTGATCATGTTCATCCCGATTTAGTTTTTAAACTTGATAAAGCTTTGTATGGATTGAAACAAGCTCCAAGAGCATGGTATGAAAGGCTTTCTAGTTTTCTCATTTCAAATGATTTTATTAAAGGCAAAGTAGATACAACACTATTCACTAAGCATGTTGATAATGACATTTTAATTGTGCAAATTTATGTTGATGATATAATTTTGGTTCTACTAATGAGCTTTTGTGCAAGGATTTTGAAAAGGTCATGCAACTTGAATTTGAAATGTCTTCAATGGGTGAGCTTAATTTCTTTCTTGGACTCCAAATCAAGCAATTGCAAGATGGGAACTTCATATGTCAAGCCAAATACGCAAAGGAACTCGTAAAGAGGTTTGGACTTGAAGACTCAAAGGTTTACAACACTCCCATGGCAACTACCACCAAGCTTGATAAGGATGACCAAGGTAAAAATGTTGATATTAAATTGTATAGAAGCATGATAGGAAGTCTTTTGTATTTGACGGCAAGTAGGCCGGATATCATGTTTAGTGTGTGTCTTTGTGCTAGATTTCAATCGTGTCCCAAAGAGTCTCATCTTATTGCGGTAAAACGTATTATTCGTTATATTAAAGGAACGATTGGAATGGGTCTATGGTATCCGAAAACTGGAGATTTCTCAATGACGAGTTATTCGGATGCCGACTATGCGGGTTGTAGAGTAGATAGAAAGAGTACTAGTGGGACATGTCAATTTCTTGGTAATTGTCTTGTTTCATGGTCCTCTAGGAAACAAAATTCCGTAGCTCTCTCAACCGCCGAGGCGGAGTATGTTGCCGCGGGAGCTTGTTGTGCACAAGTCCTTTGGATGAAACATACTCTCCTTGATTATGATTTGTATTTTGACCATATAAAAATATTTTGTGATAATACTAGTACTATACATATGACAAAGAATGCAAATCAACATAGTAAGACCAAGCACATTGAGATTAGATATCACTTTCTTAGAGATCATTTTGAGAAAGGAGATATAGTTATTGATTATGTTTCTACGGATTTGCAACTAGCCGATATTTTCACTAACCACTTGATTTTGTAAGATTTTCCTTCATTTGTGGTGAACTTAATGTTTGTGTTATTGAATAAAAATGTTTTCATAGCCCTTTTTGATGTATGACAAAAGGGGGAGAATGAGTTTTTATGATAGAATTATGAGTTCATATGGTTTTGAGTTCCATATGAGTTTATATATGTTTTTAGTTTTTGATGTGTTTTCATGAATTCTTGTAATTTGAGTTCCATATGAGTTTATATATGTTTTTAGTTTTTGATGTGTTTTCATGAATTCTTGAAATTTGAGTTTAAGTGTTTTGCAAGTGTTTTATATTTTCATGATTTTTGGTTTCATGATGTTTACTTGCAAATTACCAATTACATTGTTTTCCCTTGTTTAATATAGCATAATTTGAGGGGGAGCTTTCTCCTCCCCTATATTTTTGTTTATAGCCTATTTGTTTTGTCATCATCAAAAAGGGGGAGATTGTTGGCCCAAAAGGTTACACTCTCCATTTATTGAGTTTTGATGATGACAAACCAAATTAGTGCTATTTGGTACTAATGAGTTTGTTTAAGATAAGTTTCAGGTTAGTACCATGTTTGGAGACCATTTACTTAGCTATTGCAAGAACTTCTAAGTTCCACAAAGGAAGGAAGGTATATTGCACATCAAGGAAGGATCATAGAAGAGAAGGCTCTAGCAAAGCATAGCATGGCTCAAGACTTGAAGATTGCTCAACAAGATTTGTTTTTAGTTTTATAGGTTTAGAATTTTGTTAAAGAATGATGGATAGGTTTGAAGCTCAATCACACACGTTTTTGCGCACATATTGTTTCTAAGATGATTTTCTATAAAATGTACAAAAATATTTTGATAAAAAATCCTCTGCCTACAAATCAATTTTTATGTTTTATACTTAGTACTATTTAAAGATATTTTTCATAAAAATCAAAGTCTTTTCAAAATTGTGTTTTTAATCTGGTTTTGACCTGAGCCGGTCGACCGACCGGTCGACCGTAGCCATGACAGGTTAAGCCAGTCGACCGGCCCTGTCGACTGGAGTTCTGGCTGTGCACGTATCCGTGTGCACGTTTTCCGGTCGACCGGACGGTCGACCGACTGTAGGCCCAGTCTGCTCTCGGGTTTCTTAGGTCGACCAGGCGGTCGACCGCTGGCCTACAACGGTCAGATTTTTGTATAGGCGGTCGACCGACCGGTCGCCGGACTAGCCGTTTGAACAGTAACGGCTAGTTTTCTGAGCTGTTTATTTTTGTCTTTTTCTCACTTAAGTGAGTTTAAATGACTTGTTTTGGGTTTAGTACATTCTGATTAGCCTTAAAAATGTTTTATCTTCTAACCCTAGCCCTCTCCTATAAATAGGGGTGTTTGGGGAGAGATTGAATCACCTAATCATTACAAGAAAATTCAAAAGTTTAAGGCATTCAAAAGAGCTTGGTTTCTTGGTTTTTGTGCTAAAATTCTCTCTCATTTTCTGAAGTGTTTTCAAGAATTCTCTGATTTTTTTTCTTTTCTCTTTGCACACAAGAGCTTCATTCCTACTCATTGTTCTCTAAGGACCTTTGTAAGGGAAGAGAATTTTGAAAGAGAAAGTTTGTGGTCTTTTGACTACCAAGAGAGAACTTGTACTTGAGATTGTGGAGTTGGGTACTCCGGTGTATTTGTGACATCTTTGTGATAGTGGAAGTGGTTGGAATCCTTCTGGGGAAGGCGGGAAGTAGAGCTGGGTGCTCAACCTCGATAACAATTCTTTGTGTTTGCGTTTGGTTTACTTTCCTTGTTCTTGCACTACTTTCATTGATTGTTGCTTGCTTTTGTTTGTCATTGCTATATTCACTTGTTGCCATTCATCTTGTCAATCATTGTCCCATACAATAAGGTTGCATTGCGCACCTCCAACTCTTATTTACGAGGAATCAGGAGGAAGGAGTTCAGAACCCTTCACGGGGCATTCGGCTCTTAGTCTTGTTTTGGGAGATTGTTGCATCATATTTTTAAATTGTGCATTGATTAGCATTATCACCTATTCACCCCCCCTCTAGGTGATTTTCAACCTATTCACTATTCTTTAACAAAACTCTAAACTAAAAACAAATCTAATAAATTATCTTGAGCAATCTTGAAGTCTTGAGCCATGCAATGCCTTGCTAGAGCCTTCTCTTCTATGTTCCTTCCTTGATGTGCAAAAAGCCTTCTTTGCTTTATGAACCTAGAATTTCTTGCAATAGCTAAGCAATGGCCTCCAAATATGGTACAAACCTGAAACTTATCTTAACAAACTAATTAGTACCATATAGCTCCTATTTGGTTTGTTATCATCAAAACTCTAAACAAAATGGAGAGTGTAACCCTATGGGCCAACACAAAACCCCTTCGAAAATCTGTTTTGTTTTTGTCTTCTGACCTGAGCCGGTCGACCGCCCGGTCGACCGTCCCTATGTCAGGTCAATCCGGTCGACCGACCCAGGCGACCGAGATTCTGGCAGCAGTGCGTATCCGTGTGCACGTTTCACGGTCGACCGGGCGGTCGACCGAAACCTGCCTGACTTCAAGACCTCTGCTCTCTATTTGTTTCGGTCGACCGGCCGGTCGACCGTGAGCTGGCAACGGCTCTTATTTTTGAGCTTCGGTCGACCGGCCGGTCGACCGAGATAGCCGTTTGAACAGTAACGGCTATTTTTCTTAGCTGCTTTAATTTTGTCTTTTTCTCTCTAAAAGGGGTTTAAATGATATTTACTGATCCTAATACTTTCAAATTAGCCTTAAGTGAGTTTTATCTTCTAACCCTAGCCCTCTACTATAAATAGGGGTGTTTAGGGAGAGATTGATTACAAGAAATTGCAAAAGTTTCAAAATTTTAAGGCATTCAAAAGAGCTTTGTTTCTTGGTTTTTGTGCTGAAATTCTCTCTCATTTTCTGAAGTGTTTTCAAGAACTCTCTGATTTCTTTTTCTTTTCTCCTTACACACAAGAGCTTCAATCCTACTCATTGTTCTACAAGGATTTTTGTAAGGGAAGAGAGTTTTGCAAAAGAGAGTTTGTGGTCTTTTGACTACCAAGAAAGAACTTGTACTTGAGATTGTGGAGTTGGGTACTCCGGTGTATTTGTAACATCTTTGTGAAGTTATAGTGGTTAGAAATCCTTCTGGGGAAGGCGGGGAAGTAGAGCTGGGTGCTCAAACCTCAATAACAATTCTTGATGTTTGCGTTTGGTTTACTTTCCCTTGCTCTTGCTCTACTTTCATTGCACTTATTACTTGCTCTCTATTGTCATTGCTATATTCACTTATTTTCATTCATCTTGTCAATCAAAGTCCCATACAACAAGATTGCATTGTGCACCTCCAACTCATATCCAGAGGAATCACGAGGAAGGAGTTCAGAGCCCTTCACGGGAAATCCGGCTTCTAGTCTTGTTTTGGGAGATTGTTGCATCATATTTTAAATTGTGCATTGATTAGCATTATCACCTATTCACCCCCCTCTACGTAATTTTCAATTGGTATCAGAGCTTGGACTCTAGGTTTGGCTTAACATCCTTAAAATTTGCTAATCAACATTTGCATTCCATCATTCATACACTAGTAAACATGGCCGATAACATCAAAACCCCTCATAAATTTGATGGACTTAATTTCCCTATTTGAAAGTTAGGATGACTATTTTCTTGCAATCTTTAGGTAGCTTAGTAGCTAAATCTTTGATCAAACCCTATGTTATACCCGATAGTGATGAGAGCACACGGACTGACTTTAACTTTAGAGAATATGAGGCTAACTCCAAGGCCCAAAACTCCCTCCTAACCGCCTTGAATGAGGATGACCTTACACGGGTAATACATTGCCAATCCGCCTATGAGATTTGGCAACATTTGTTGGTCACACACGAAGGGACTTCACAAGTTAAGAGAGCTAAGATAGATCTCTTAAGGTCCCAATATGAATCCTTTAAAATGATTGATGATGAATCTATTGATTGCATGATTACAAGGTTTACTAAAATCACCAATGTTCTTTCTTCTTTAGGTGATGATATTTCCAATGACCAAAAGGTGCGGAAAGTGATTCAGGCTCTTCCTTCATCATGGGAGATAAAGGCCACCACCTTAAAAGAATTGAACGACAAGGATGAAATGGATCTCATAAGTCTCATCGGCAACTTGAAGACTCATGAGATGGAAAAGAAGGTAAGAGAAGAAGCCGCTCCTCAAAAGAAGAAATCCATAGCCTTCAAGTCTTCATCCACTCTTGATGACGATGAAGAAGATGAAGAAGAAGATGAGGAGCTATCACTACTTGTGCGAAATGTTAAAAGGATGTACCGGAAGAACAAGCTCAACTTCCGAAGGAAATTTGAAAAGAGAGAAGAATTATTTGCTACAATTGCCGAAAGCCTGGACATATCATGGCGGATTGCCCGGAATTCAAGAAGAAGATGACTTCCTCCTTCAAGCCAAAGAAGCCGGTTGAAAGAGAGCCTATAAAGCCACATGGGATTCGGAAAGCAAATCCGAAGACGAGGTGGACCAAGCGAACATGTGTTTCATGGCAAACACACCAAAGGTAACCCCTCAACCTCTTGATGATGAAGAAGATGAATTAAGTAAAGAGGTGCTTGTTCATGCTTTTGTTGAGCTTTCGGAAACATATGATAATAAAAAGGTAGAATGCTCAAAATTGGAAAAGGAAGTTGCTTTTCTTAAAAATCAACTTGCTATTGTTACTAGAGAAAAAGATGAAATTTCTTCAAATCTCATTTCTACTCAAAATGAATTTAGTGCTTACAAAGTTGCATGTAAAGCAAAATTTCCTAAGATTGATGAAAAAGAAATTTCTTCTTTAAAAATTAAAATGGTTGATTTTGAAAAGGTTTTGAAAGATTGTGCTTTTAACACAAAGAAACTTGAAGAAAAGGTTTCTAAAAAGCACACTTCTCATATTAAAGATTATCATGTTAAGATTCCTCATGCTCACACTACACACCACACTCATGCTAAATCCACACATGCTCACAAGTCTCACACTCACTATGCTTTTAAATATGGTAGAGTGTATAGATGCACATATTGTGGTAAGAATGGACATTTGGCTAAGTTTTGTTATGACCAAGTAAATAGATCAAATAATCTTGTTTGAGTTCATGGAACTAACTCTTTAGGACCCAAGAAAATATGGGTACCAAAATCAAGTCTTAAAATATTTGATGTAGGTACACACCAAGGCTCCAAGACGTAGGGAGCGGTGGTACCTTGATAGTGGTTGTTCAAGACACATGACATGGGACATCAACAACTTTACAACCCTATCAAGGTACATGGAAGGTGGCACCATCACCTTCGGGATGACTCCAAGGGTACTATCATTGGTATAGGTAACATTCAAATTGGTGCATCTCCTATTATTGAAAATGTTGTTCTTGTAGATGGTTTGAAACATAATTTGCTTAGCATTAGTCAACTTTGTGACCGTGGACTTAAAGTTGTTTTTGATGATTCTTCTTGCAAGATTTTTGATGTTAAATCCAATGATTGTATTCTTACCGGTTTTTGTGATAGCAATGTTTATATCATTGACATGCTTAATTTGGATTGTTCTACTAAATGCTTGAATGCTTTTGATGAAAATTCTTGGCTTTGGCATAGAAGATTAGGACATGCATCTTTTGACCATCTTTCTAGGATTAATTCAAAGGAATTGGTGAAGGGTATTCCTTGCTTGAAGTTTGAGAAAGACCACATTTGTGGTGCGTGCCAACTTGGGAAACAAACCAAGTCTTCCTTCAAACCAATCAAGGATATCATGTCAACTAGGCCTTTAGAATTAATTCATATGGATCTTTTTGGACCTACTAAAATTAAGAGCTTAAATGGAAGTAGATTTGCATTTGTTTTAGTTGATGATTTTTCCCGTTTCACTTGGGTTTTCTTTTTGGAACACAAAGATCAAACTTTTTCTCATTTCAAAATTTTTCGAAAAAGGGTTGAAAAAGAAAAGGTTTTTCGATTTTGAAAATAAGGAGTGATATAGGTGGTGAGTTTGTTAACCAACTCTTCATGACTTATTGTGATGAAAAGGGAATCAAGCATGAAATGTCTTGTCCTAGGACTCCACAACAAAATGGAGTTGTAGAAAGGAAAAATAGAACACTTCAAGAGATGGCTAGGATAATGATAAGTGAATATGACCTCCCTCAATATTTATGGGCCGAGGCCGTAAACACCGCATGCTATATTTCAAATCGTATTTATTTGTGTAAGAATTCTTCCAAAACATCTTTTGAAATGTATCATTCTAGAAAACCAAATGTTGCATACTTCAAAGTTTTTGGATGTAAGTGTTTTGTTTTGAATACTAAAGATAACTTGGGTAAATTTGATGCTAAGACTTATGAAGCTATTTTTGTTGGATACTCTTCTACTAGCAAAGCTTATAGAGTATTTAATAGATCTTCACTTACCATTGAAGAATCCATGCATGTTAAATTTGAAGAATCTAATGTGGTTGTTGAGAATGTTGTAGAGGTTGACCCATTAGGTGAAGACATGGAGAGACTATCCTTGAAGGACTCACCTGCTCTAGAAGAAAAGCAAGAACCAATTGGTGATGTTCAAGAGGATAAAGAGGAAAGCTCTCAACCGCTTCCTAAAGATTGGAGATACGCTACAAACCACCCCAAGGAACTCATCTTAGGTGATGTCTCTAAAGGGATAACAACTCGCTCCAAGCTCCATGACTTATGTGGTAACTTTGCTTTCATTTCTCATTTTGAACCCAAAAGCATCCTCGAAGCCGAGGCGGACTCATATTGGTTGCTTGCCATGCAAGATGAACTCAATCAATTTGAGCGCAACCAAGTTTGGCACCTTGTTCCTAGGCCCCACGATAGACCAATAATTGGTACTAAGTGGATCTTTAGAAACAAGATGGATGAGTCCGAAAATGTCATTAGGAATAAAGCTAGGTTAGTGGCCCAAGGTTACACTCAAGTTGAAGGAATTGACTTTGAGGAGACCTTTGCACCCGTAGCACGGCTTGAAGCCATACGGATGACACTAGCTTTTGCATCTTTCAAAAATTTTAAACTTTTTCAAATGGATGTGAAAAGTGCATTTTTGAATGGTTTTATAAATGAAGAAGTTTATGTTGCTCAACCTCCCGGTTTTGTTGATCATGTTCATCCCGATTTTGTTTTTAAACTTGATAAAGCTTTGTATGGATTGAAACAAGCTCCAAGAGCTTGGTATGAAAGGCTTTCTAGTTTTCTCATTTCAAATGATTTTGTTAAAGGCAAAGTAGACACAACTCTTTTTACTAAGCATGTTGATAATGACATTTTAATTGTGCAAATTTATGTTGATGATATAATTTTTTATTCTACTAATGAGTTTTTATGCAAGGAGTTTGAAAAGGTTATGCAATGTGAGTTTGAAATGTCTTCAATGGGTGAACTTAATTTCTTTCTTGGACTCCAAATCAAGCAATTGCAAGATGGGAACTTCATATGCCAAGCCAAATACGCAAAGGAACTCGTAAAGAAGTTTGGACTTGAAGGCTCAAAGGTTTGCAACACTCCCATGGCAACTACAACCAAGCTTGATAAGGATGACCAAGGTAAAAATGTTGATATTAAATTGTATAGAAGCATGATAGGTAGTCTTTTATATTTGACGGCAAGTAGGCGGACATCATGTTTAGTGTGTGTCTTTGTGCTAGATTTCAATCGTGTCCTAAGGAGTCCCATCTTATTGCGGTAAAATACATTATTCGTTATATTAAGGGCACAATTGGAATGGGTCTATGGTATCCGAAAATCAGAGATTTCTCAATGACGAGTTATTCGGATGCCGACTATGGGGTTGTAGAGTAGATAGAAAGAGTACTAGTGGGACATGTCAATTTCTTGGTAATTGTCTTGTTTCATGGTCCTCTAGGAAACAAAATTCCGTAGCTCTCTCAACCGCCGAGGCGGAGTATGTTGCCGCGGGGGTTTGTTGTGCAAAGTCCTTTGGATGAAACATACTCTCCTTGATTATGATTTGCATTATAACCATATAAAAATATTTTGTGATAATACTAGTACTGTACATATGACAAAGAATGCAAATCAACATAGTAAGACCAAGCACATTGAGATTAGATATCACTTTCTTAGAGATCATTTTGAGAAAGGAGATATAGATATTGATTATGTTTCCACGGATTTGCAACTAGCCGATATTTTCACTAAACCACTTGATTTTGCTAGATTTTCTTTCATTTATGGTGAACTTAATGTTTGTGTTATTGAATAAAATGCTTTCATAACCCTTTTTGATGTATGACAAAAGGGGGAGAATGAGTTTTTATGATAGAAAATATAAGTTCATATGGTTTTTGGTTCCATATGAGTTTATATAGTTTTTAAGTTTTTGATGTGTTTTCATTTTATATAGTTTTTAAGTTTTTGATGTGTTTTCATGAATTCTTGTTTTAAAAGTTGAAGTGTTTTGCAAGCATAAGCATATTTCATGATTTTTAATCATATGGTTTTTATTTGATGGTTTTTGCTTGCACCTTACATTGTTTTTTATGATAGCATATTTTGAGGGGGAGCTTACTCCTCCCCTATATTTTTTTTTGCTTATAGCCCATTTGTTTTGTCATCATCAAAAAGGGGAGATTGTTGGCCATAAGGTTACACTCTCCATTTGTTTAGAGTTTTGATGATAACAAACCAAATAGGAGCTATATGGTACTAATTAGTTTGTTAAGATAAGTTTCAGGTTTGTACCATTATTTGGAGGCCATTGCTTAGCTATTGCAAGAAATTCTAGGTTCATGAAGTAAAGAAGGCTTTTTGCACATCAAGGAAAGAACTTAGAAGAGAAGCTCTAGCAAGGCATTACATGGCTCAAGACTTCAAGATTGCTCAAGATAATTCATTAGAATTGTTTTTAGTTTTATAGTTTTGTTAAAGAATAGTGAATAGGTTTGAAGCTCTATCACACACGTTTTTGCGCACATCTTATTTCCAAAAACATTTCCCATAAATATGTAAAAATTATTTAAATTAAAGCCTTTCGTTTATAAGCTCAATTTTGGGTATTAGACTTATTTCAAATCAAGACTATGTTGTTAGATTTCAAAACCCCTTCGAAAATCTGTTTTGTTTTTGTCTTCTGACCTGAACCGGTCGACCGTCCCTATGTCAGGTCAATCCGGTCGACCGACCCAGGCGACCGAGATTCTGGCAGCAGTGCGTATCCGTGTGCACGTTTCACGGTCGACCGGGCGGTCGACCGAAACCTGCCTGACTACAAGACCTCTGCTCTCTATTTGTTTCGGTCGACCGGCCGGTCGACCGTGAGCCGGCAACGGCTCTTATTTTTGAGCTTCGGTCGACCGGCCGGTCGACCGAGATAGCCGTTTGAACAGTAACGGCTATTTTTCTGAGCTGCTTTAATTTTGTCTTTTTCTCTCTAAAAGGGGTTTAAATGATATTTACTGATCCTAATACTTTCAAATTAGCCTTAAGTGAGTTTTATCTTCTAACCCTAGTCCTCTACTATAAATAGGGGTGTTTAGGGAGAGATTGATTACAAGAAAAATTTGCAAAAGTTTCAAAAGTTTAAGGCATTCAAAAGAGCTTTGTTTCTTGGTTTTTGTGCTGAAATTCTCTCTCATTTTCTGAAGTGTTTTCAAGAACTCTCTGATTTCTTTTTCTTTTCTCCTTACACACAAGAGCTTCAATCCTACTCATTGTTCTACAAGGATTTTTGTAAGGGAAGAGAGTTTTGCAAAAGAAAGTTTGTGGTCTTTTGACTACCAAGAGAGAACTTGTACTTGAGATTGTGGAGTTGGGTACTCCGGTGTATTTGTAACATCTTTGTGAAGTTATAGTGGTTAGAAATCCTTCTGGGGAAGGCGGGGAAGTAGAGCTGGGTGCTCGAACCTCGATAACAATTCTTGTGTTTGCGTTTGGTTTACTTTCCCTTGCTCTTGCTCTACTTTCATTGCACTTATTACTTGCTCTCTATTGTCATTGCTATATTCGCTTTTTCATTCATCTTGTCAATCAAAGTCCCATACAACAAGATTGCATTGTGCACCTCCAACTCATATCCAGAGGAATCACGAGGAAGGAGTTCAGAGCCCTTCACGGGGAATCCGGCTTCTAGTCTTGTTTTGGGAGATTATTGCATCATATTTTTAAATTGTGCATTGATTAGCATTATCACCTATTCACCCCCCCTCTAGGTGATTTTCAGTTTCTGCAAGGCCGTTAGCGGCGAGGTAGTATGCCATTGAAGACACACTCTAGATTCTGAACTTGTTGCAGAATCTCTGAAAGGCTTGGCTGACGAACTGATGCCTATTATCATGGATAATCTGTCGTGGCATGTCAAAGCGGTAGACCACGTGATATTTAATGAACTTGATTATGTCAGATATCTTTACCTTCCTCAAGGGATAGCTTCAGCCCATTTGGAGAAATAATCAGTTATGGCTAAGATAAACTGATGTCTTTTGGGGAGACAAGTACTACCCCCACTCCTGCTATGATATTTCCACGAGAACCCGTTCTTGGTGCATCGTCGAAGAAGAGTTGCCACACCTGTCCTTCGAAAGACGTCTAGGTCAAGCAAACTTCAGCGACCTCATCTGGGAGATCTTCATAAAGTTTGATCATTCTTGGATCTGGATGCTCAGCCAAGAAGTCTGCCACTGTCTGTTGCTTCACAGCTTTTTGTGACAGGAATTGCATCTCATTGAGGGAGAGCAACATGGCCCATTTTGCCAATCGACCATTCCGTGATGATGACTTCGTCATAAGCAATCTAAAAGGATTGACTTTTGATATGACGTGTATGGTTTGGCCCACCAAGTAATATCACACCTTCTGGACGGCGAATACTAATGCCAAGCATTCTTTTTCGATCGGATTGTATTGATGTTCAACTCCGATCATAGTTCTACTCAGGTATAGATTGCTTGCTCGTGTCCCTGATCATTATTCTGAGCTAGTAAAGCCCCTAGAGAATGATCCATAGTTCGAACGATATTAGGAAAGGTTTTTCTGACACCGAAACTATAAGGACAGGTGGATGTGTGAGGTACCGCTTTATTTTCTCAAACGCTTATTGGCAAGCTTCATCCCAAATGAATAAAACACCCTTCTTCATAAATTTGGTGAAGGGTTAGCATCGTCCTGAGAGATTTAAGATAAATTTCCTGATATAGACCAGTCGTCCCTGCAATCCTATGAGCTCTCTAAGATTCCTTAGAGGTTGCATCTCCTGGATGGCGCAGACTTTCTCTGGGTAGAGGTGGATTCCTCTGGATGTCACGACAAACTCGAGGATATTACCACTGGCTACCCCCAGAAAAGATTTGGTGGTATTCATCTTCAATTGATGTGTCTGCATGATATCGAATACTATCTTCAGATCTGCTATGTGATCACTTTTGGCACGACTTTTCACTACAATATCATCTACGTAGCATTCCACTGTTTTGCTTATATGCTCGTGGAAAATTGCATTCATGGCTCTCTGATAAGTTGCCCCCGCATTCGTCAATCCGAAGGACATGACAGTATAGCAGTACACCCCTAGTGGTGTCCTGAAAGATGCATGTTTCTCATCATCAGGGTACATCTTAATTTGATTGTATCCGGAGAATCCATCCATGAAAAACATCCGTTCAAACCCACATGTGTTATCGATCATGACATCTGTGATTGGAAGGGGAACTCATCTTTAGGTCACGCCTCATTTAGATCACAGAAATCAAAGCAACCCGAATCTTCCCATTCTTCTTGGTAATGGAGGACGATACTGGCTACCGAATCCGGGTGTTGTTCTTCCCTGATAAAACCGGAGTCTATAAGCTTCTCCACTTCCGATTGGATTGCTTCCATTATCTCCGGGCGAAACTGTCGTTGCTCTTGCTTGATGGGCTTCGCATCCAGATTAATGTTGAGTCGATGCATAGCCACTTGAAGATCAAGCCCAAGCATATCCTCATAGTTCTAAGCAAAAACATCTATATACTCTCGCACAAGAGATATTAGATCTTCCTTCTCGGGGGGTGATAAGCTTTCGCTTATGAAGATGGGCTTGTGATTAGCCTCATCTTCCAGATTAACCTGGGTTACCTTATCCTCTGTGGGTGGTTTGTATTGTTCAAAGTGAATATCCCAGAGAGTATTTAGGTGTTTGATCCAAGGATCTGTATCTGTCTGGATCATTCTTTATCTCCATCTTCCGGGTGGCTTATTGAAATCATGTTTACCCAAAGTTCTTTGAAGATGTTGCCAACACTGACATCTGACTCTCATGATAATGTGCCTAACAAGTACTTATGGTATAATGACTCAGAGGCTGGCAGGATTGGAGTTGATCATAGCCCAACCCCCTGCGAGTTCGATGACAATAATCAGGGGCTTTCCCTCTTGGAACGAAGGATCAAAGCAGTATTCTCCTTCCTTTGCCGAAGTTCAAGCTAGGAACACTTGTTAGGTCATACCCCATGTTCTCCATCATTCTAAGTGCATTTGGATCATAATGAGAGAACTGAGGAAGTTCAGTCTCGCTTTCTGCGTCTTCGTAAGTTGTTGGTTTGGACTCGACTCTTCTGAAAAGGATCAGTTTTTGGCCTTTGCGTCTTATTGGAACCTCGAAGAAAGATCCTTGCGCATCACCGACGCTTTGATATACCGTGATAGATGATCTCACCGGTACATGCAATGATGTCAGGGCATCTATTGCCGACCAGGGTCATCATCTACATCGATACTAGTATCTGATGGCACGAAATCAGAAGCAAACACAAAAAAATAAGACAAATCTAACTGTTCATTAATATACTACTCGCCTTCATCATTGGCGGTGTTATTGACATCGAGCTTATTAACGCTCGTTACAAGTGGGTTCAACTCCCAAAGACATTCTTTTTCTGCCTCTGGCTCGGTATCAGCTTCGTTATCAGAGTCTAGTTCCTCTGATTGAGGATTCTCGTCTATCTCCAGAGAATCCTGGTATAGGAGAGAGTCTGCAAAGTAGTTCTCTACCCCTTTGAACGGATGTCTTTCGACAATCAATGTTCGGACTTTTCTATCTCCGTCTATATACTTCATGACATGATTGAGACTAGAGGGGACGATGGAGTTGCGATGAACCCATGGTCATCCTAGCAGTAAATTATATGAAGTATCGCGTCGATAACATAGAACGTCACCTCAGATCTTGGGTCCCCAATCTGACATTTGAGTTTAATCTTTCCCATTGGGCGCGTATCATTGGTGTTGAAACCCTAAATGGTAGTTTGAGTGGCGCTTAATCGGTGAGTGGGGATTCTCAAGTGCTGCATGACCCGGCAGGGCATGATGCTTAACGCGGATCCTGGATCCACCTGAATGCAGCTCACTTCAGACGATCCAATATACCAGGTGAAGTACAGAGACCTATCATGTTTCCCTTTAACCTGCATATCGTCTGGCGTGAAGATTATGCGAGGGGGTATGTTGAGAAGCGTGGAGGCAGTTTTCTTCATCTTCCTCCTGTGGTTTAGCCAGAATCTGGGCCATGAAGACCTCAACATCAACTAAAGCTTCTCTCAAAGCTTCTCTTGTTGACTTTGATAGTCTCAGGAGCTCATAAAGGGTGATCCTGGCCGGGATGTTGGCCAGTTGAGCTAAGACATCAAAGTGGTAAGGTGCTAATAATCCTTCTGCTTTGTCCTTTAGGGGGCCTTGGCATATCAAAGCTCCTTTTGCTTCTCCACGGGTTGCTTTGTAGATTGCTTGTTTGGCTCGGGGGTGGGTTTAGGTGGATTTGTCACCATTTTGTCATACTTCTTCAAGTACGACTGACCCAGCGGGTCCCTACTACAAGCGCCGCATTCGGTTCTGCAGCAAGGAGGATTGTCTCCTCCTCCGAATCAGTTAGCGAGCGGACATTAGTTTTTGCTTTCCGGGAGGAAGCACACACCACATTACAAGTCAAAGCTTTTGCTTTGTCCTTGGACTTTCTGTTAGCAACAGTAGTCCATTGTTGGCCTTCCACGAGGTCGGGATGAACCCACATGATTTCTCCCTGAGGAGTAGGAACAGGTACGAGACCTTTCTTCCGCTAGTGATATGGATCTGTATTGAGTACCCTTAGTTCCCCTTTCGTGATGGGAACTATTCCGGCCAGCGTTGGAGGCTGTATCTCGAACTGAAGAAATGACGTCATGTTAGCTGTCACTTTCTTCTGCTCCGGGTGAAGCTTGAGCACCTCCGCATCAATCAAAACTTGAAGAATGTCTTTGAAGACATAACAGCTCTTGGTAGGGTGCTCCAGTATCCTATGGTATAAGCAATAATTTGGGTTGTCGATCTTATACACCTCCTCAGGATGTCTAGCTTCAGAAAGCTTCAGTCTGTTGCTATCGTTGAATAACTTGAATAGCGAATTGACATGCTCCTCCTTGAAGGAGTACTACTTGTTGGCGCGTGGCTGACTTGAAGAGCTACCCCCTCTAGCCGGTTGGATTTTAGAGGGAGACTTTGTCTCTGTCGCCAGTGTGTCCTTCCTTTTAACTTGGAAAGATACTTCTGGCGCGTACCTTGTTGACTTTTTGGGTCTGGGCTTGTTTTCTTCTGCCTTAACCCTGGCGATAATCTCTTCTGCCTTTTCGCCTTGCTGGACAAATTGCTTTCAGGTATGGCTTTCAGCTACTCCTATCTGAGTTAGGAGTAAGGTTTGCAAATTATGACGGCATGTTTTCACCGAGGTGGCTGTGTCATACCGCTAGGACATCAAAGTGTCATATTCTGAAGTCTCTCCATAAATGCTTTAACTGACTCTCCTTTTCATTGCCTCATTGCTATGAGAGTTGGCATGGTAATCTCTGAGTCATCTTCCAAGAAGCGTGTAAGAAAAGCTTCTCCAGATTGCCCCAATCCTTGATGGAGCCTTCTGAGAGCTTCATGAACTATTCGAAAGCAATTCCCTTTAGGGTGCTGATGAACAAATGTGCCAGAATAGCATCATTTGATACTACATTCCCTGTCTGAGACTTGAAGTAGTATCTGTGCTGGTTCGGTGATCCCTTGCCTTCGAAGGCCTGTAGGGTCAGAGCTTTGAACTTAAGAAGGTATAGGACAAGATCTCATTCAGCTGGGTATGGCCGAACCACTTCTACTTCTTGGAGGCCTTTCCTGTTGGTAAGGGCTTCAAGACACTATTCTAGTTTACTCATTCTTTTAGAATGAGTGCTCATATTTTCTGAGTTATCCTCCTCTTCAGATGAAGGCTTGGACAACTCAGAGTTGAAATGCTTCTCCCCCTCAGTATGTGCAGAAGACGAGCTTTCTCCTTCCTTCCGTTTGCCTTTGAACTTCTTGGAAGGAGTCTTGGCCTTAGGATTCTTCTTTTTTGCCCTCAAGCAATTGTGAAAGTATCTGCTTAAGCCTGTCGATAGATTCTTATTGAGCACGAATCATATAAAGTTGCTCCCTCTGGGTCTGCGCTTGCTGCTCAAAGCGTCTGGCCATTTCGTTAGGAGTGCTTGCCATATATGCGAAGGCTTCTTTCTCTATGGAAGAGTTTGAGGTCTGTGACTCCGCAATGGCAGAATGTGACTCGCTTACTTCAACGCCACTGGGCTAGGGCATTGCAGTCCACTGGGGCTATCATGCCAGTTCGAGTGCGGGTATGCCGGTACACTCCTTCCGGCTCGCTGTCAGACTCGTCAGATCTGGCTATTGTCTGTTTTTCCTTAGTCTTGCTTGGCGTAGTACTTAGACCTACCATGTTTGCAGTAACCTCAGGGTATTCTACATTAGAGAAAGTTATCTTTGTGCGAAAATGACCTTTTGGCCGAACGAGAGACTGATGTATATGACAACCGTTTGAAAACTGATTAATTGCAGTAACATTCAGAGAGCACAATTATGATGTGCTATTCACAACAGCATAGTGGAGTGATTTGATGAACACTCCTCTTCTTTGTCAAGTAATCCTTAGATCCATCGGACGGGGATTAAGGACATTAGCCTTAAGTCTCTAAGGATGAGGATTTTTCAGCTCCCTTCTGACCCTAGACATTGGAGAGCGAATGTTAACTTTGCGCCGTAACTCTGAGACGCTCGTCTCAAGGGCGCAGGGTTCAGAGATGCGAAGCATACGTTCTGTAGAACAGACGTGACTCTCGTATTTGGGCTTGAGATGCGGGTCTCATGCCTCTGCTGAGAAGAGACGCGGACCTCGCGTTGCTGATTGCCGCATTTTTTTGTGACATTTGAGAAACGCGGACTTTATGAATCTCGCGTTCTATCGTAGAGACACGGGTCTCGTGTCTCTGAGAAGAGATGTGGATCTCGTGTTGCTTAACATCACGTCTGTGAGGTGAAGCCTTAGAAACGTGAGCTCTTGAGCTCTGCATTTTGGTATCCAGACGCAGACTTCTGATCCGGTTCAGAAGAGACGCAGGCATGAGCCTCGCATCTTGTATCTGCTAGACAGATGATTTTTCTACCTTCTTGCATCTGTTGTCGACATGCCTGTCTCCTTTGTCGATGTTTAGCGTTTTGGTTATGATTCACGGGTTTTGGAAACCCCCGGTAACATGAAACTGAGGAAGAAAAGGGGCATGGCAAGATTGGCCTTCAACGATGTTGGCCTCGCGGGTGTCGTAGGAGACGTTGACGCGTGCCACGCGTGTAACGCAGCCAGAAATAGCCTTGTTTGCATAGGCTATCTTTGGGTAAATCTCCGAAGAGACTTGTGAGCGGATCTCAGAGGAGACCCTGCAGTTCTACTGTGCCACCCTAGCGCTCTTGGAGCCAAAAGAGAGGAACTCTTCATACTTTGCCTGGTCGAATTTCACTACAAGTGACTCGACCGTTTTTTCCATGAAGGTGACATCACCTTGCGCCACAACTTGCTCATCAGTGGAGAAAGTAGTCCCCAACGGGAGTCACTGATTAGTCTCTAAAATTACATATTTCATACCATATTTCACATTTATTCAATATTAAATTCTGTTAATAATACCTCTCTTGTATGTTTCTAGGTCCATGGTATGAAATGAAGAAGAAGCTCAAAAAATTATTTAATTGGTGATTAAAAGCCTACAAGAATAGCCATTGACCTTGGAGTGTGGTTTTGTCAAAACTGGGGGCCCAAATCTAGATTCCAGGAAGTACAGCCGACAGGGGGACAGTCGGGAAGCGCACAACAGGCGGCGCCGCGCGTGCTGCCGTAGGACTGCCACAAGAACGCAGTAATTGTCATGTTTCCACGGCAATTGCATGGAGCCGTTCGTGGTGATTTGACGCGTGGCTCCGTACTGCTCCTCTGGTGCCCTGTTTCTCCTATAAATACACTGGAATTTTCAGAGCATAGTTTTGAGGGTTTTGAGGATAGTTTTGAGGATAGTTTTTAGGGTTTTCTTCTCTATATTGTAGTTTTAAGGTAGTTTAGGTTAGTTGTTCTTCTTCTTCCTCCTATGTATTTTCCATTTCTTATAGATCTTGTTATAGGAGAGAGAGTAGTACATGGGTGAAAAGCAAGATTGCTTGTAATAGAAGGTGACAATCTATGAGAGTGGTACATGTTTAGCTAATTTTCTCTTATGGCAACTAACTACTAACCACTAACTTGCTAACTTCTTACTTGATAATCCACATGAATCTAATAGCCTCTACTTGGTCTTGCTCTTACAAGAGCCATTGATGGCTCATGATGACGCATATTAACACTACACTCTAATATCCTAACTCTCTAATAAGCTAATATTAATTTATTCCATGCTTGCTTTTATTTAATTTTGATAGTTTAAGTGTAGCTTGCACTTGTTTGTTGAGTTTGAATGTGATGAGTGATCTTATAGGTCATACTTTGAAACGCTCTTTAACCAAGGACTAGTGATGGCCAAGGATACATGTGAGGCAACTATCACTAAGAGGTTAGCATGGTTAGTGGAGCCATTAGTAGTTAGTAGCCATGAGTTTTCTTTCCTTTTTACTTTATTTTAGAAATATGCCAAAAATCACATATACATTCTTTTCTATGTTTTTTACTTCTTCGTGTTTCACTGTACACCGTACTCTTCTCTTTTCATTCTTTATTTTCTTTTCTTTTAATTCTTTAAAACATAGAAGAACTTTAACACACACATGACCATACCGGTAAAGCTTCTATCGCTTTCCGTCCCTGTGGATTCGACCGTTTAGCCTCTATGCTATAACGGAAGTATCAAGGAAGCCAAAGCACGTACTTTTAACTCTTGATTTTAAAACATACACTTTTCGTGCACAGTTTTTCTCCGATCAAATTTTAGAGCCGTTGCCAGGGATGGGAATGGTTTGATTTCACGTTTTTGTTAACTTTTCTTCTTTGTTTTTTTTTGTGTTCAGGTGATTAGTCTCTAAAACAGCATATTTTATATTACATCTTCACATTTATTTAATATTAAATTCTGCTAATAATACCTCTCTTGATTGTTTCTAAGTCCATGTAAATCACCAATTAATTGGTGATTAAAAGCCTACATGAATAGCCATTGACTTTGAAGGGCAGTTTTATCAAAATCAGGGCCAATTTCTAGAAACTGGGACCTGCAATCGACAGGGGACAGACGGGACAGCACACGGCCTGACGCGCCGCGCGCGCGGCTCTAGAAGAGCCGCGAAAACACGGCATAGGCCGCGTTTTCGCGGCCGTACGGGCGCGGCCACGCCCGTACTTTGTGCCAGGGTTTGTCCCCTGGCTCCCTTTCCCCTGGTGCCTATATATACCCCCCTGGGGTTCTGTATTGAGGGATGCAATATTTTAGGGTAGTTTCTTCTCCTTGTTGTAGTTTAGGGTAGTTTAGGTTAGTGTTCTTCTTCTTCCTCCTTTGTATTTTTCATTTCTTGTAGATCTTATAATAGGATAGAGTGGTACATGGTTGGAAAGTAAGAGTGCTTGTAATAGAAGGTGACAATCTATGAAAGGTGCTCTCTTAACTTATCTTTGTTTTCTCCTCGAACTCCTTTTACATGTTTAGCTAATTTTCTCTCATGGCAACTAACTACTAACCGCTAACTTACTAATTCTTACTTGATAATCCACATGAATCTAATAGCATCTACTTGGCCTTGCTCTTGCAAGAGCCATTGATGGCTCATAATGATGGATCTAACACTCTAACATCTAAATCTCTAACAAGCTAATATTACTTTATTTCATACTTGCTCTTATTGGATTTTTATGATTTAAGTGTAGCTTGCACTTGTTGGTTGAATTTGGATGTGAAAGTTAACATATGAGCCATGCTTTGTAAAGCTCTTGAACCAAGGACTAGTGATGGCCAATGATACATGTGAGGCAACTATCACTAAGAGGTTAGCATGTTAGTGGAGTCATTAGTAGTTAGTAGCCATGGGTTTTCTTTAGTACTTTATTTTAGAAATATATCAAAAACCACAAATATCTTATCTTCTATGTTTCCCACTTCTTCGTATTTCACCGTACTCTTCTATTACCATTTTTTGTTTTCTTTTCTTTTGATTCTTTCAAACATTAAAGAACTTTTAACACACACGTGAACATTCTGGTAAAGCTTCTATCGCCTCCCGTCCTTGTGGATTCGACTCGTTTTAGCCTCTATGCTATAACGGAAGTATCGAGAAAACCAAAGCACACACACTTTAAATCTTGATTTCAAAACATACACTTTTTGTGCGCGGTTTTCCCCGATCAAATTTTGGCGCCGTTGCCGGGGATGGGAACGGTTTGATTTCACATTTTTGTTAACTTTTCTTCTTTATTTTTTGGTGTGCAGGTTAAAGTTTTAGCATTGCAGAAGTCCATACTTGCTCTTGAGTGATCGGGTAAATTCTTGTATATTCTTATACTCTGCTGCTAATTTTTGTTTATATTACCTATGCACTGTAAATAATTTTAAGAACTAAAATACGATAATTGGATGTTTTAAAATGGTTTAGATATTTGCATCTAGGTACGTGTCAATTTTTATTCCAATATACTGTATTTTGTTCTTGTATTGTTGTGATCTTGACGGAGGTGTACATATGGCATTGCTTATAGTATAGGACAAACACGTGGGTGATTTACTCTCTTTGTGTGTTCATTCTTATCTATATTGCACACTTGCACAAATTGAACTTAAGGGCAAAACCCAATTCAACATAAGGTGGGGAAGTCATTACCCTCCCTTAGCCCAAAAATCACCTCCTCACTCACACAACCCTAGCCTAAATAAAATTTGCTAGACGTTGGCCCCTAGGGATATCTCGGACTCATTTAGGGGATTGACCTAAGGGGAAAGTTATTAGAAGTTGACTCTTGTCAAATCGGTGTCTAAGGTTGGAGATTGAGAGGAAAAACCTCGAAGAACAGTAGTTTGGCATAATTAGGCCCGTTGCTCCGGCACGGATACCTCCCACTGATCTTGCCCCTACCTGACCGATTAACTTGTAGTCAGCTTCCGATAATATACCCCCCGTGGACAGTCTAACCAGTTAGCAGTCGTCTAGGTCTAAGTCAACTCTAACATAGGCTTGTTTTCTTTTTCTTTTTGTTTGTTTGTTTGTTTCTCTTTTGTAAATTGTGATATGGATTTCAACAACAATAATTTTTTCAATCCTAATATGATCCATATTTCACCCCGATCTCATGTGACTCGAATAACTCCGACCTGGCTATGTACAATATGAACCAACTATATATGCCGGATTGGGATTATCCGACTCAATATAACCCATATCCCCAATCTATGACTATAATTTTCAAAATAATTTCCACTCTTTACAGAGTTCATGGGGATTCACCTACCCCGAGTCCAATTTTCAACCATCTTGTTCACAATTTTCACAATATTCGCTCCCCAATTTTGATTCATATATTCCTTTTTCTGAACCACCAATTGAAGAAAAATCATCATTGGAAAGGAGTTTAGAAGAAGCGATAGAGGCCCAAAAATAATTTGAAAAAATGGTAGCCTCATCATGTCCACCACATTTCCAAAATTCATGTAGTTCTTTTCCAGAACGACTCAAAGGAAAATCATTGTGGAAAAAAATTAAGGAATTCGTGCAAGAGACCGAGCGCATAATGTAAAATACGATTGACTTACCATGTCCACCAAATGTTCATACGACTCACGAATCATGTCATTTTGGAAATCCAGCTTCAATTTCATCATACCAACCTGAACTTCACCAACATCAACCCTTGATAAGTTGGCAAGTTATCCATTTCCTCATTTTGAACTTGAAGATGAATGTGAACTTGAGCTTCAAATTAGCGATTCAAGTCCAATCCTTGAATCAATATTGACTCCTTAGTGTTACCTGAACTAAGTAACGTTTTTGAGCCAGTTTTGATTCCCATAATTTCTGAACTTGAATCAACTATTTCACCCATTCATATTCCTTCTGTGGACGAAAATTAAGATTCAATTTCCTTACATCCTGTTGAACTTGCCTAAAATTTTGAGAACCACCCTGACATTTTAGCAAGTTATCCTTTTTTTGAAATTGAACTTGAACCTGAATGTGATCCTGAACCTCATGTGAGTAATTCTATTTCACTTTTTGATTCAATAATAACCCCGGTATCTTTACCAGCTTTTTACTCTATTCCGGAGTCAACATTGAATTCTGTACCAGTACACCGTTAATTAGAATCACCAATATCTTATGATTACACTTTATTGCTGGGGAAAGTGTGTGAACATCAATTCTTTAGTTTGGACCCTATTTTTGAACCAATTTTGACTCTCATTATTGACTCTCGACTTGATCTGAGTCAAATTCCCGAGTCGGTATCGGCTTTTACTCCTGTTCCATTTGAGTCCAAATCAATCGTCTTCCAAAATCATACATCATTGTTGGACAAGAATGTTGAAGTAAATAACTCAGTAATTATTTTTGAAATAAAATTAGATGGGGATAATTTTTTCAATAAGACCATTCATTCAATCATTCTTTTACTGGGTCATATTAGAGCGGTCATTGGTGGGTTCCTTCAAGATCCACATTATCTAGGTTGGGCAGCAACGCTTGGCCCAATCAGACTACCACCGGAGCCACCACCATGAGATAATTTTTCTTCCCTTCCCATTTGTTTCATGTATATACACATTCACGATGCATTGAGGACAATGCATGAGATAAGTGTGGGGGAGGATTTACTAACGTAAGCTAGTTTTAATTTTTTTTTCTTTTACACTTCTTTTTTAGGAACTTTTTTTAAATTTTCTTGTGTATAAAAACTCTTTTCTTTTCTTTTTACAAAACTTTTTGAAATAAGATAAATAGTTTTAATTTATTTTTAAGATAATTAAGATTATCTTAGGAATTAGGTAGACCTAAAATTATGAAATTTTAAATTGAGTTAAAATAATAGATCTTGTTTAAATTTTAAGATAAGAAAGTAAGATTGGAAAGATAATTTGATCTTAAATTTTTTACCTTAGATTTATGCACTTCACACTTACACAATTTTTGAGATTGAAACAAAGACTGAAAATGCCATAAAAAATATATATGATAATAAAAATCACTTATTGAAGTTGGATAATTATGTCTCAAGAAGCATGATTATTCACACCTAAAATGGTGGACATAAATAAAATAATCCCCTTTAATTTTGTGGTCTTGTTTACTTGAGTCCTTAAGTCCGAAGGATATTTTCTCATCTGGTACCCTAAGATCATCTGGTTTGGGAGTCACCGGCTAAAGGCTCACTACCCGGGTAAATAAGAAAGCCAAAGAAAACTAAGGGAAGAAAAAAAAGAAAAAAAATTAAATAAATATACAAAAATTAATGGCATAAAAGTTTGAGTCGATATCCCAAAAACCTTCACTGTTCACAAACTGCATATTTTTCTAAGAGTTTTATAAAAGATCAAAGAATCAATTCAATTTTAAAATCTTACATTTAATTTATAATAAGATTTTGCATTTCGATTTAGTTTAAGGAAGAATAATTTTTGGTTAACCTATGACCTTGGATCACTTATATTATCGCAAAAATACTTCAACACTTTTCTCTATTTTCAAAATGTGTTTTCAAAATACTAACATTTGATTTCTTTCTTTATGGATTTTGTGTGTGTAATCCGCTGAAAACCCTCAGGAGACAAAACTCCTCCTCTAGGGGAAACCTAGAGGTTTAATGGCTTATTGCACTTGCTCAGTGCAATCGCGTCACCTGCGAAAGTGGTATAATAATTCCTTTAGTTTTTTGTTTTGCTCGGGACGAGCAAAAGATAAGTGTGGGAGTGTGATTAGTCTCTAAAACTGTATATTTCATACCATATCTTCACATTTATTTAACATTAAATTCTGCTAATAATACCTCTCTTGCATGTTTCTAGGTCCATGGCATGAAATGAAGAAGAAGACCCTAAATCACCATTTAATTGGTGATTAAAAGCCTACATGAATAGCCATTAACTTTGGAGGGCTGTTTTATCAAAATCGGGGGCCAATTTTCAGAAACTGGGATCTGCAACCGACAGAGGACAGACGGGACAGCGCGCGGCCCGAAGCGCCACGGGTGCATCTCTAGAAGAGCCGCGAAAACGTTGCCTAGGCCGCGTTTCGTGGCCGTACGGGCGCGGCCGCGCCTGTACTTTGGGCCAGGGTTTGTCTCCTGGCCCCATTCCCCTGTTGCCTATATATACCCCCCTAGGGTTCTGTATTGAGCGATATACAATGTTTTTAGGGTATTTTCTTCTCCTTGTTGTAGTTTAGGATAGTTTAGGTTAGTGTTCTTCTTCTTCCTCCTTTGTATTTTTTATTTCTTTTTGGTCTTGTAATAGGAGAGAGAGTGGTACATGGTGATGAAGTAAGAGTACTTGTAATAGAAGGTAACAATCTATGAAAGGTGCTCTCTTAACTTATCTTTGTTTTCTTCTCTAACTCCTTTTACATGTTTAGCTAATTTCCTCTCATGGCAACTAATTACTAGCCGCTAACTTGCTAACTTCTTACTTGATAATCCACATGAATCTAATAGCCTCTACTAGGCCTTGCTCTTGTAAGAGCCATTGATGGCTCATGATGATGGATCTAACACTCTAACATCTAAATCTCTAACAAACTAACAATACTTTATTTCATACTTACTCTTATTGGGTTTTGATGATTTAAGTGTAGCTTGCACTTGTTGGTTGAATTTGGATGTGAAAGTTAACATATGAGCCATGCTTTGTAAAGCTCTTGAACCAAGGACTAGTGATGGCCAATGATACATGTGAGGCAACTATCACTAAGAGGTTAGCATGTTAGTGGAGTCATTAGTAGTTAGTAGCCATGGGTTTTCTTTATCTTTTACTTTGTTTTAGAAATACTTTCAAAAACCACAAAATTTTATCTTCTATGTTCCCACTTCTTCATGTTTCACCGTACTTCTCTTTTCCATTATTTGTTTTCTTTTCTTTTCATTCTTTTAAACATTGAAGAACCGTTAACATACACGTGAACATACCGTGTAAGCTTCTATCGCCTCCCGTCTCTATGGATCGACTCGTTTTAGCCTCTATGCTATAACGGATGTATCGAGGAAGCCAAAGCACACACACTTTAAATCTTTATTTCAAAACATACACTTTTCGTGCGCGATTTTTCCCCGATCAGCAGGTCAAATTGTTAGCATTGATGAAAGTCCACACTTGCTTTTTTGTGGTTAGGTAAACTCTTTATATTAATATATTCTATTGCTAGTTTATGTTACCTGTACACTATAATAATTTAAGAACTAAAATACGAAAATTGGATGCTTTAAAATGGTTTAGACATTTGCACCTAGGCACGTGTCGATTCCAATTCCAATATACTGTATTTTATTCTTGTGATGTTGTGATCGTGTTAGAGGTGTACATATTGCATTGCATATAGTTAGGACAAACACGTGGGTGATTTAATTTCTTTGTATGTTCATTCTTAATTATATTGGATACTTGCACGAATTAAACTTAATGGCAAAATCCTATACAACATAAGATGGGGAAGTCTTTACCCTCTCTTAGCCAAAAATCATCTCCCCACTCACACAACCAAAGCCTTAATAAAAATTGCTAGATGTTACCCCTAGGGACATCATCTCGGACTCATTTAGGAGATTGACCTAAGGGGGAAGTTGTTAGAAGATGACTCTTATCAAATCGGTGTCGAAGGTTGGGATTAAAAGGCGAAACCTCAAAGAATAGTGGTTTGACATAATTAGGCCCGTTGCTCCGGCATGAATACCTCCCACTAATCTTGCCCCTACCTAGCCGATTAACTTATGGTCAGATTCTGACAATGTACCCCCCGTAGATAGTCTAACCAGTTAGGAGTCGTCTAGGTCTAAGTCAACCCTAGCATAAGCTTGTTTTCTTTTTCTTTTTCTTTTTCTTTTTTTTATTTGTTTGTTTGATTGTTTTTCTTTTTTGTAAATTGTGAAATGGATTTTAACAATAATAATTTTCTCAATCCTAATATCAATCCATATTTCACCCTAATCTCATTTGACTCAGATAACTCTGACCCGGCTATGTACAACATGAACCAATCATATATGCCGAATTGGGATTATCTGACCCAATATGTGCCCCAGTCCCAATACTATGCACAAGACTGGAATAATCATTTATCACTCTTCACAAAGTCAGTGGGGATACAACTCTCCTGAGTCATATGGTCAACCATCTTACTAACATCCAGCTTCATATACTCCTTCTCCCGAATAACCATTAGAAGAACCAATTGACTGGGAAAAGAGGATGGAAGCCTAGGAGGAACTCGAGCGATGAATTCAAAATCTAAAAGACTCAAAATCCTATCAAAGTTTTCAAATCCAAGATCCTTATTCTATTTTTCAAGTCCCACAGCAAGAAGAGCATATTGACTTAGAAAAGAGTACAAAATACATGATTTAATTTCAAAGTGATCCTTTCAATACGATAGAAGCAAGACTTAGTCGATTGGAAAACATGTGTAGGAATAAGAAAACTCTCACTACCCAATCTTTGACTATTCCAACACTTCTAATCATATTGATGAAAATCAAAATCATGGAATCTTGAAGACTTTGACCAAGATTCACTTTCATCACAAAACTTTAAACTTGACCAATATTAACCCATTGACAAATAGGCAAGTTTCCATTTCAATGAAATTGAATTTGAATATGAATGTAAACCCGACCTATAACTTTGTGATTCAATTCTAATCTTTGAATCTATGTTGACTCCGACATCCTTACCCAAGTTGGACCCATTGCCCGAGCCAACATTGATTCCTGTATCTATAAATTTTGAAATTGAACCACTTCTTATGGATAGTCACATTTCATTAATGAGAATAGAATGTGAAATTAAATTCTTTGATTTGGACTCAACTCTTGAACCTAAACCGACTCTCGAACTCTAAGTTGATTTTACCGAGTTAGTAATGGTTCCCGAACTTTTCATTTCAAAACCCAAATCATCTATTTCACAAAATCACATTCAATTGTTGGACCAAGGTATCGACCATAATGACTCAGTAATGATCTTCCAAGATTGGTCATGTAAAGGGAATAATTTTAATGATAGGATCTTGTATGATCCTATTCATATTGGTGATTGTAAATATGTAAATAGAAAAGAGGTCAATAAAGGTGGGTTCCGTGAGCCACCACATTATCTTAATTGGGTAGCAACACTTGGCCCAATCAAACCACCACCGGAACCACCACCATGAGGTAATTTTTCTTCCATTTTTATTTGTTTCATGTATATACACATTCACGATGCACTGAGGATAATGCATGAGATAAGTGGGGGGAGGGTTTACTAACGTAGGTTGTTTTAAATTTTCTTTCTTTTACACTTCTTTTTAGGAAATTTTTAAAAATTTTCTTTTGTATAAAAACTCTTTTCTTTTCCTTTTACAAATTTTTTAAAATAAGAGAAATAGTTTTGATTTATTTTTAAGAAAATTAAGATTTTCTTAGAAATTAGGAAGACCTAAAATTATGAAATCTTAAACTGAGTCAAAATAATAGATTTTGTTTAAATTTTAGGATAAGGATGTAAGATTGGAAAGAGAATATGATCGTGAATTTTTTGCCTTAGATTTATGCACTTCACACTTACACAATTTTTTGTGATTGAAATAAAGACTAAAAATGTCATAAATATATATATATATAAATGAAATGATGATAATAAAAATCACTTATTGAAGTTGGGTAATTATGCCTCAGGAAGCATGATTATTCACGCATAAAACGGTGGACAAAAACAAAATAATCCCTTCTAATTTTGTGACCTTGTTTACTCGAGTCCTTAAATCCGAGGGATGTTTTCTCATCTAGTGCCCTAAAATTATCTGGTTTGGGAGTCACCAGCTAAAGGCTCACTACCCAGGTAAATAAGAAAGCCTAAGAAAACTAAGGGAAGAAAAAATAAAAAATAAATATACGCAAATCAATGGCATGAAAGTCTGAGTCAATATTCTAAAAATCTTTACAGGTCACAAAGTGCATATTTTTCTAAGAGTTTTATGAAAAATCAAAGAATCGATTCAATTTTAAATTCTTACATTTAATTTATAACAAGATTTTGTATTTAGACTTAATTTAAGGTAGAATAATTTCTGGTTAACCTATAACCTTGGATCACTTAAATTTTCGCAAAAATATTTTAAGACTTTTCTCTACTTCAAAATGCGTTTTCAAAATACTAACATTTGATTTCTTTCTTTATAAAATTTGTGGGTGTAATCCGCTGAAAATCCTCTGGAGATAAAACTCCCCCTCTAGGGTAACCTAGAGGTTTAACAGCTTGTTGCACACGCTCAGTGCAATCGTGTCATCTGCGAAAGCGATGTAATAATCTTCTTAGGTAGTTTTCTCGTTTTGCTCGGGACGAGTAAAAGATAAGTGTGGGGGTGTGATTAGTCTCTAAATTGCATATTTCATACCACATCTTCATATTTATTCAATATTAAGTTCTATTAATAATACCTCTCTTGTATGTTTCTAGGCCCATGGCATGAAATGAAGAAAAAGCCCCAAAATTCTATTTAATTAGTGATTAAAAGCCTACAAGAATAGCCATTGACCTTGGAGGTGGTTTTGTCAAAACCGGGGGCATAAATCCAAATTTTAGGAAGTACAGCCGACAGGGGGACAGGCGAGGAGCGCACAGCAGGCGGCACTGCGCGCGCCGCCCTAGGACTACACGAAAATGCAGCAATTGCCACGTTTCTGTGGCAATTATATGGAGTCGCGCTTGTGATTTGACGTGCGGCTCCGTACAGCTCCTCCGGTTCCCTATTTCGCCTATAAATACCCTGGGATTTCCATAGCACAGGAAGGAGGAGTTTTGAGGATAGTTTTTAGGGTTTTCTTCTCCATGTTGTAGTTTTAGGGTAGTTTAGGTTAGTTGTTCGTCTACTCCCTCCTTTGTATTTTTCAGTTCTTATAGATTTTGTAATAGGAGAGAGAGTAGTACATGGGTGAAAAGCAAGAGTGCCTGTAATGGAAGGTGACAATCTATGAAAGGTTCTCTCTTTATCTCTACTTGTTTTCTTCTCTCTAACTCCTTTTACATATTTAGCTAATTTTCTCTCATGACACTAGCTACTAACTACTAACTTGCTAACTTTTTATTTGATAATCCATATGAATCTAATAGCCTCTACTTGGCATTGCTCTTGCAAGAGCCATTGATAGCTCATGATGATGGATACCAACACTCCAACATCCTAACTGTCTAAAAAGCTAATATTACTTTATTCTATGCTTGCTCTTGCTTAATTTTGGTGGTTTAAGTGTAACTTGCACTTGTTTGTTGAGTTTGAATGTGATGAGTTATCTTATAGGTCATATTTTGAAATGCTCTTGAACCAAGGACTAGTGATGGCCAAGGATACATGTAAAGCAACTATCACTAAGAGCAGCATGATTAGTGAATCCATTAAGTAGTTAATAGCCATGAGTTTTCTTTCTTTTTTACTTTATTTTAGAAATATACTAAAAATCATAAATACATTCTTTTCTATGTTTCCTATTCTTCGTGTTTCACCGTACTCTTCTCTTTTCATTCTTTGTTTCTTTTCTTTTCATTCTTTAAAACATAGAAGAACTTTAATACACACGTGAACATACCGGTAAAGCTTCTATCGCTTCCCGTTCCTATGAATTCGACCTGTTTAGCCTCTATGCTATAACGGAAGTATCGAGGAAGCAAAAGCATGCACTTTTAACTCTTGATTTCAAAACATACACTTTTCGTGAACAGTTTTCCCCCGATCAGTCACAATCTCTTGTTTCCTCGAGAAAATTAAAAGCGTGTAAAATCTTTATTTGATTGTAAAGAAGATTACAACGGATTAATATCTGATTACAAAAGAGGGGAGAATGGTTGGTCTCCCCTTTGTTTAAAGATGGGTTCTTTGCGTAGCGGTGGAAAGTGAATCTTGTTTTCCATTGACCGGGTGAACGTCAATACTCTTCGGGAAATCTTCTCTTTGGATCACGGATGGAGTAGCACAGCTCCTATCCAATGAAATCTCAAAGAGACTTGGGCAAAAACTTGAACTCAGCAAGTTGGTGTAGAAGAGTTCTACTCTTTAGTTGTCTTCCTTCGCTGGAAAATTTTGACCCCTCTCAATAGCAAACTTAGCTATTTATATGGGTTCAGGGGTAAAACTGTCCCCTAAAAACCCTCCATAATGGGTAACTCCCCTTATTACGTGGGCAGTAACTGACCCAGTAATGAGTGCAGTTACAACTGAGACGCGGAGCTCCTCTGCAGTTGAAACGCGGGCTTCGAGCTCTGCGTTTAGCCATTGAGGTGTTGCTTAGACGCGGGCCTCAAGCTTTGCTAGAAGTGGGCTTCGAGCCCTGCGTCATGACATTGCAGTGATGCTGGGATGCGGGTTTCGAGCCTTGCATCTTGACATTGCAGTGATGCTGCGACGCGGGTTTCGAACCTCGCGTCTTGGTGTTGCAGTGATGCTGGGACACAGGTTTCGAGCCTCGTGTTTTAACATTGTAGTGATGCTGGGACGTGGGTTTCGAGCCTTGCATCTTGACGCTGCGGTAATGTTGGGACATGAGTTTTGAGCATCATGTCTTGACACTACGGTGATGTTGAGATGCGGGCTTCGAGCTCTATGTCTTGGCATTGCAATGATGCTAAGACGCGGGCTTCAAGCTCCGTTTCTTGGCATTGCAATGATGCAAGGATGCAGGCTTTGCGTCCTGCGTCTTATTGTTGCATGGATGGCTTTAATTAGCCTTGCATCTGAAGTATAGACCCTATTATCTGATGACTTGTCTTCAGTGATTTTTAGACAATATACAATCCCCACCAGATCCTGTTAATATTTCTAGCAGATTGGAACTCCACCTGTCATTTTCTCCATAAAATGGTGAGCCACTCAAATTGTTGCTACATTAATAGCACATTAACCCTTATCATGTTAACATTAAGCCTCTGAAAACTCACTCTCGTGAGTCCCCAAGCGGAGAATTTGTCACGATCACTTCGGAAAAATTCCCTTTTTGAAATTCCCAATAAGGAATTTGCATTTTAACTCCCCAGCAAGTTTTTAATAGATTCCCCTCGGAGACTTTCTAATCCCCGGTGAACCTTTGGTTGTCACGTTAATACTTACCTCTGATAACTCTGTAAAGTATTTTCCCACAGAATCTGCAGGAATGCTAATCTCTTTTAACTCCCGTGCGAGTTTTTTTAATATATTCCCCTCGGAGTCTTTTCAGTCCCCAGTGGACTCTTTGGTGTTCAAGTTAACATTATACCTCTGACAATTTCTTGCAAAACTTTTTCAAGGAAACGCTAAATTTCCCACGAAGTATCAAATCACATCCCTAGTGGAATAACTCATTTTGCCGTCACATCCAGTTCATCACCTCTGAACAACAAGACTCTAAGCTTGGTGGCTTCTCAATCGGTTATGTTACCTCTGAACTGACAGATAGCTGATCAGAGAAAAACCGCGTACAAAAAGTGTCATTTTAAAATCAAGAGTTAAAGTGTATGTGCTTTGGCTTCCTCGATACTTCCGTTATAGCATAGAGGCTAAAATGGGTCGAATGCACAAGGACGGGAGGCGATAAAAGCTTTCACGGTATGTTCACATGTGTGTTAAAATTTCTTCAACATTTTGAAGAATTAAAAGAAAATAAAACAAAAAGTGAAAAGAGAAGAGTATGGTAAAACACGAAGAAATGGGAACATAGAAGAGAATATATTTGTGATTTTTGATAGTATTTCTAAAAGAAAGTGAAAAAGTAAGAAAACTCATGGCTACTAACTACTAATGGCTCCACTAACCATGTTAACCTCTTAGTGATAGTTGCCTCACATGTATCCATGGCCATCACTAGTCCTTGGTTCAAGAGTGTTTCAGAGTATGACTCATAAAATAACTCATCACATTTAAACTCAACAAACAAGTGCAAACTACAATTAAATCATCAAAATTAAATAAGAACAGCATGGAATAAAGTAATGTTAGCTTGTTAGGGAGTTAAGATGTTAGAGTGTTGGAATCCATAATCATAAGCCATTAATGGCTCTTGCAAGAGAAAGGCCAAGTAGAGGCTATTAGATTCATGTGGATTATCAAGTAAAGTGTAAGCAAGTTAGTGGTTAGTAGTTAGTTCCCATAAGAGAAAATTAGCTAAGCATGTAAAAGGAGTTAGAGAGAAGAAAATAAGGAGAGATAAAGAGAGAATCTTTCATAGATTGTCACCTTCCATTACGAGAACTCTTACTTCATCCTATGTACTACCTCTTCCCTATTATAAGATCTATAAGAAATGAAAAATACAAAAGAGAAAGAACAAGAATAACTAACCTAAACTAAAAAAAAGAAACTACACTAGAAACTACACTAAAAATGCTTCTCCCTGGAAATCTACTTAACACTGGGTATTTTATAGGCAAGAGAAGGCACCAGAGGCGCTGTACGTAGTCGTGCGTCAAAGATCGACGCACGACTCCACAATATGACCGCGAAATTACGACCATGCTACGGCTGCTCGTGCAGCGCCACAGTGTGGGTCTTGTACCTGCAGTATGGATTGTGTACAGCCTCTCAGTTTAGTATTTTCTGCTCCCAAAAATAGCAAATTGGGCTTCCAAGACATGGGCTTTTTCTAGGCTCTAAAATTCCCAAATAAATTAGAGTTTTGGGCTTCTTCTTCACCACATGCCATGAACCTAGAACACACAAGAAAGCCATTATTTAGCAAAATTTTATATGGAATAAACGTGAAGATGTGATATGAAATATGCAAATATAGAGACCAATCACACCCCTATACTTATCTTTTGCTCGTCCCGAGAAAAACAAAAAAACTAACTATGAAAATTATTACACCACTTTCGCAGGTGACGGAATGCACTAAGCATGTGCAATAATCCGTTAAACCTCTAGGTTTCCCCTAGAGGAGGAGTTTTGTCTCCTAAGGGTTTTCAGCGGATTACACCCACAAAATCCATAAAGAAAGAAATCCAATATTAGTAGTTTGAAAACGTATTTTGAAAATAGAGAAAAGTGTTAAAATATTTTTGAAAAAAATTAAGTGATCTAAGATCATATTTTAACCAGAAATTATTCTTCCTTAAATTAAGTCTCAATGCAAAATCATGTTATAAATTAAATGTAAGAATTTAAAATTGGATCGATTCTTTGCTCTTTCATAAAAACTCTTTAGAAAATATGCACTTTTGTGAACTGTGAAGATTTTTGGGATATCGACTCTAACTTTCATGCCGTTTATCAATTTTTTTCTTTTTCTTTTTTTCCTTCTTCCCTTAGTTAACTCCGCTAGTGCACCGTTCACTGCTAGTCCTAAGTCAAGATAAAGGAGGAGGGTTGTGGTAAGCCTATGACAGCCAACGTAAAACATTGTCACATACTATGAACATGAACCAACAACTAAATTTCATTGGGGCATTTTCTACTGAATAACGCGCTGTATCTATCAGAGCCCGAGTATAGTGAAAAGTGGGCAAGGGTTGCTAGGTTATAGTCCAGAAATGACACGCCACATCAGCGCCCGGATGTGGTGACAAATGAGCAAGGGTTCCACACTTTTATGAGTAGGCGAGGGTAAGGAAGTTAGCTCATGATTATAAGATTAGGTTAGCATCGTAGAACATAGGTTCTCTTACAAGTAGATTAGCAGAGTTAGTTGATACTATGATTAGACGGAATGTTAGTATTTTGTGTGTGCAGAAAACTAAGTGGGTAGGTGAAAAAGTTAGAATTATAGAGCCTTGGGGTTATAAACTTTGGTATACTAGTAGATATAGAAATTATAATGAGGTGAGTGTGATCATAGATAAACAAATGCTTGAGAATGTAGTGGAGGTTAGGAGAAAGGGTGATAGGATTTTACTAGTTAAACTTATTTTAGGTAGGGAGATTTTTAATGTTATTAGTGTTTATGCACCACAAGTAGGATTTGATGAATCTAGTAAGCGTCAATTTTGGGAGGATTTAGATAAGATAGTGCAAGACATACCCATTAGAGAAAAAATTTTCATAGGTGGTGACCTCAATGGGCATGTAGAAACTAGTTGTTATGGGTTTAATAGTGTACATGGAGGATTTAGTTTTGGGAAAAGAAATAAATCAGGTAACTCGATTCTAGATTTTGCTTTATCCTATGATTTGATCTTAGCGAATACTTGGTTTAGGAAGAGAGTCTCAATTAATCACTTTTAGAAGTGGATCAAGTGCGAGCCAAATAGATTTCTTTTTAATTAGAAAAGTAGATAGAGATTATTGTATGGATTGTAAGGTAGTACCGGGTAAGAGTGTAGTGACCCAACATAGATCTTTAATTTTAAATATCCCGATTAGAAAGAGATTTAGAAAGATTAAATGTAAGTTAGATCCTAAGATTAAGTCGGGGCGGCTAAAAGAAGGTAACTAAGGAGTTTTTATAGATCGAGTAGTACATGAAGCAGATTGAAAAACCCAGATGATCCCAATACAACATGGAACAAAATTTCTAGCTGCATTCAAAGTGTAGCTAAAGATGTACTCAGTAAGTCACGGGGTGGTGATCCACCATGTAAGGATACATCATGGTGGAATGAAGAGGTAAAAGCTGCCATTAAGATCAAACGAAACTCTTACAGAGATTTAAAGAAAGATTGTGATGGAGTGAGTTTTGAGAGGTATAAGCTTCCCAAGAAGGAGGCTAAGAAAGCTGTTCAGAATGCAAAAGCTAAAGTGTACAAAGACGTGTATGAGAAGTTAGACACCAAATATAGAATTACTCGAATAAGGGGGAGAAAGACTAGAGACTTATATACTGTGAGGTGCGTAAAAGATGAGAATCAGAAGATTTTAGGTCGAGATGAAGAAATCAAAGAAAGATGGAGAGAGTATTTTGACAAATTCTTCAATGGTAGTTCTACTCAAGATTTGGATGATCTGACCATTCAGTTCCAAGAAGTGGACCGTAATTATATGCGCAGAATTAGCGAATCTGAAGTTAAAGAGACCTTTAAGAGGATGAAGTCAAGGAAAGCTATTGCTCGGATGGAATTCCTATTAAGGTATGGAGATGCTTAGGAGAGGTGGGCGTGAGATGGCTGACAAGCCTCTTTAACAAGATCTGGCTAACTAAAAAGATGCCAAATGAGTGGAGGAAGAGTACTCTAATACCTCTCTATAAGAACAAGTGTGATATCCAGAGTTGTTTAAACTATCATGGAATAAAACTCATGTGTCATACCATGAAGCTTTGGGAAAGGATAATTGAACACAAGTTAAGGCAGAATGTTAAAATATAAGAGAACCAGTTTGAGTCATGCCGGGGCGATGACGACAGAGGCTATTTATTTGCTTCGTCAACTTATAGAGCGATTTTGAGAGAGGAAGAGAAATTTACATATGGTCTTTATTGATTTAGAAAAAGCTTATGATAAGATTCCAAGAGAGGTATTTTGGTGGACATTGATGAAAAAAAGTCCCCATCAAATATATTGACATAATCAGGGACATGTACGATGGAGTAGTGGCAAATGACAGAACTTGTGGAGGCATAACAAGTGATTTTTCTATCACAATTGGATTGTATTAAGGATCTGCATTGAGTCCATTCTTATTTGCCATAGTGATGGATGAGCTTACTAGAGCTATTCAAGATAAAATACCATGGTGTATGCTATTTGCTGATGATATTGTCCTAGTCGATGAAACTAGAGCTGGGGTAAATGCAAAATGGAGTTATAGAGGCAAACTCTAGAATTTTGAGGTTTTATATTAAGTAGGACCAAAACAGAGTATATAGAGTGTAAATTTAGTAAACAAGAAATCTGAGAATATAGTATTGTGATACTAGATGGTCAAGAAATACTGATGAGCAGTCATTTTAAGTACTTGGGTTTTATTATCCAAAAGGATGGGAGATCAATAGTGATGTCAACCATAGGATCCAAGCTGGTTGGTTGAAATAGAGGAGCGCAACAGGAGTTTTATGTGATGGAAATATTCCGTTATAGTTGAAGGAAAAGTTTTATTGAACTGCTAGTAGACCAGCTTTGTTATATGGTACAAAATGTTAGGCTATAAAGAGATATCATGCCCAGAAGATGAGTGTAGCAAAGATTCGCATGCTTTGTTGGATATGTGGTAACACGAGGAGAGATAAGGTGAGATATGAGGATATTCGTACTAAGATAGGCGTAGCCTCTATAGAAGAGAAGATGAGAGAAAACCGCCTACAATGCTTTGGTCATGTGTGACGTAGACCTACAGATGCGCCAGTCCGGCGCGTAGAGCATATCAAATTAGGGCAAGTTAAAATAGCGCAGGGGAGACCGAAGAAAACATAGATGGAGGTAATACGACAAGATATAGAGGTTAAAGGTCTTAGTGAAGGCATATTGCTCGATAGAAATAAGTGGAGAAAGCTGATCCATGTACCCGATCTGGCGTAATTCTCTTTTGGTTCATATAGCCTACCCCAAATACTTGGGACAAATGGCTTAGTTTTTGTTGTTGTTGTTCTCTTCCCTTAGTTTTCTTAGGCTTTCTAGCTTACCCGGGTAGTGAGCCTTTAGCCGGTTACTCCCAAACCAGATGGTTTTAGGGCACCAGATGAGAAAACATCCCTCGGGCTTAAGAACTCGAGTAAGTAAGGCCATAAAACAAAAGGAGATTATTTTGTTTTTGTCCACCGTTTTAGGTGGAAATAATCATGCTTTCTGAGGCATAACTACCTAGCTTCAATAAGTGAATTTTAACATCATTTTTTTATATATATTTTTTATGACATTTTCAGTCTTTGTTTCCATCCTAAAAATTTTGTAAGTGTGAAGTGCATATATCTAAGGCAAAAAATTCAAGATCAAATTATCATTCCATTATTACTTTCTTATCCTAAAATTTAAGCAAGAACTATTATTTTGACTCGATTTAAAAATTCATAATTTTAGGTCTTCATAATTCCTAAAAATTAAAACTATTTCTCTTATTTCAAAAATTTTGTAAAAAGAAAAGAAAAGGGGTTTTATAAAAAATAAAAATCTAAAAATTTTATAAAAAGAAGTTTAAAAGAAAGAAAGTTTAGAACAACCTACGTTAGTAAACCCTCCCCCACACTTATCTCATGCATTATCCTCAATGTATCGTGAATGTGTATATGCATGAAACAAATGAAAAGAAAAGAAAAATTATCTCATGGTGGTGGTTCCAGTGGTGGTCTAATTGGTCCACAAAATGTATCCCAATCCAGAGATTGTGGTATTCACAGGAACCCACCAGTGACCTTTCGAATATAACCCATAAAAAGAATGATGAAGTGAATGGTCTTATTTAAAAAATTATCCCCACCTAATTTTCAATTTTCAAAAATAATTCTTGAGTTATTTTGTTCAACACCTTGACCAATAATGAAGTATGATTTTGGGAGATGATTGATTTTGACTCAAATGGAACAGGACAAAAACTGATACCAACTCAGGAATTTGACTCAGATCAAGTCGAGATTCAAAAGTGGGAGTCAAAATTGGTTCAAAAATGGGTTTCAAACCAAAGAATTGATGTTCACACACTTTTGATCGTAAAATATTGGTGATTCTATTTCACGGTGAACTGGAACAGGATTCAATGTTGACTCCAAAATAGAAAAAAATCTGGTAAAGATATCGGAGTCATTATTAAGCCAAAAAGTGAAATGGAATTACCAACTTGAGATTCAGGATCACTTTCATGTTCAATTTCAATTTCAGGAAAGGGATAACTTGCCAAAATGTCAATGTGGTTCTCAAAATTTTGGGCAAGTTCAAATGGATGTAATGAAATTGAATCTTGATTTTTGTCCATGGAAGGAATGTGAATGGGTGAAATGATCGATTCAAGTTCAAAAATTATGAGAATCAAATTGGCTCAAGAATGTTACTTATTTTAGGCAACACTGCAGAAGTCGATATTGATTCAAGGATTGGACTCGAATCGTCAAGTTGTAGCTTAGCTTCACATTCATCTTCAAGTTCAATTTTAGAAAATGGCTATGCCAAAATATCAAGGATTTGATTTTGGTCAAGTTCAGATTAGTATGATGAAATTGAAGCTTGATTTCCAAAATGACCTGATTCTTGAGTCATATGAAAATTTGGTGGACATTGGAAGTCAACCATATTTTGAATTAGTCGCTCGGACTTTTGCACGAATTTCATAATTTTTTTCAACAATGATTTTTCTTTAGATGGTTCTGGAAAAGAACTATATGGGGTTTGAAAATTTTGTGATTGAGGAAAAATAGAGATATAGTTTAAGGGTTAGAAGGATGTTATCTAGATGGATGCGTGACTCTATCTTCCACAATATATCCGTGATAGCAAGGGCTATGCGGGTCGAATCCACAGGGAGTAATGCGATAGAAGCTTTTCGGAACGATTTTCTCTAACAGTTAGCTTGGAAAAAGGAGATATTGATTGTAAGAAATAATTTTAATCAAGAAAAAAAATTATAGTCTACTAATTATCTATCACAACCAAAGTATTATTCTAAAAGAGTGAACATTATATTTAATAAAGAATTATCAACCCTAGGGTTTTGTATGAGAATCAAGAAAGATGAATAACAATGTTGTAAACTCTAATTAATGTGCACTAATAAAAATCAAACTATAGTTCATCCTAATTTCTAAGCATAGCATAAGAAAAGTCTACATAAAATTATGCTATCAAAGTATTTAGATATGAAATATGAATAACCATTTAAGAAGTGCAACTCAAATTAGTTAAACTCAAGAATACCAATTCAATTCTAGGGTTTCTAACAAGCATAGATGTCAATCAGTTCATCTTTAAATTAAACTTAGGTTGATCCAGAGATTAGCAACTATAAGTTTTAATTAGTTACTCAAGTGGATCATCTCGGATAAGCGACTGTCAACCACTTCTGAGAACACCCATCAGCTGCCCTAGTTTGTTCCTCCTGCTTAGGATTAAAGTTTCAACTAGAAGATCAAGAGACAAGTCTCTGATCTCTTTCATCAAATCGAAAGACTGGCGGGCACAGTTCACTGCAATACAAATTGGAAACAAGTTAGCAGTAAATTAAAGCAAAATGCAAGCGTAATACGCTAAGTCAAGTTCTTTGGGCTTCAATTTTTTATTATGAATAAGAAAGGTTGCATGAAAATTAAAAGAAGAAAAATAAATTGAATTGCAAAACAAGAAAAATAAAAAGAATAAAGAACCTTTTTATTGATGTCACCGGCCAATTACAAAGCTCTTCTGCTTCTTCTATAATCTTCTTCTCCAAATAACAAAAACGAAATAATACAAGAAATTCTAAAAGAAAAGAGGATCTAAAGGAAACCCTAAACTTGAGCTTCTTCGAGCTGCTCTTCCTATGTTGCTATGCAGGGTATTTATAGGAGAAAACTAGAGGGATAAGAAGCGTATGAAGATAGGAGGAGCAAAATATTTCTGAATTTGAATTCTCCTTTTATCTCCAAACTTGTTTTGACTTATCCGTAAAAGTTCAATTCTGTCCTGCAACTTGTTATCATATTGATCGCTAAATATGACTTATCAACCGACTGAATTGGAAAGTTTGATCAACATACGAGTTGTATTCCTTCACATCTTCTTTCTGGAGCATCTTGAATCATCAAATTTGAGTTTCGATAGAGAAAGTTATGATTGAAATACTAAAGGGTGTCCAGTCTGAATCCGAATTAAATTCAAATTTTCTCTCCTTTATCTTCATCTTGTGGTGCAAGCAACCTGGTTCAAATAGAAGTCCATCTCTATCTTTAATTAGAATCATGATTCATCTTGTTCTATCTTTCTCCTCCTCTAGATTTGAATAGCAAGAGTCCCACTTTATCCTTCTCTTTAGCAATTAGGAGTTCTATTTTTATCCTTCCTCTTCCTCTCCTAGATTTTAAATTAATAATTTAAAATCTAAGTTTAGATTAAGTTAGATAAGATAGAAGCTTCTAAATTACTACAATTAATTATGCATGTGGGCTTGTAGACTTTTTTAGGCTTTTGGGCTTTAATTGGGCTTCATTTATATATTTTTAATTACTTAAGGCCTGCACAACATTAAACAATAAAACGTTATGTAGCAGTGCTTTATAAAAGAATAAGTAAGGAAATATGATGATAAATATGCACTTTTACTACCTATCATACCCCCACACTTATCTTTTTTCTCGTCCTCGAGTAAAAATAAAGAAAAAGGAAAATAAAATAAAAACTAACCTATCCTAACTCACTTTCGTAGGAATCACGATTGCACTTAGCACGTGCAACAAGTCGTTAAACCCCTAGGTTAACCCTAGCGGACGAGTGTTGTCTCGTGAGGGTTTTCAGCGGATTACACCCACAAAATCCATAAAAGAAAAAGACAATGTTAGAGATTAATAATTTTTTTTATTTTGAAAAAGGAGAGAAATATTTGAAATATATTTGAATAAACTAAGCAATCTATAAGTTTTAGGATTATCATTGTTATTCATTCTTGAACTTAGTCTTTATACAATAATTTGTTATCAATTTTAGGTAAGGATTAAAATTGAATTTTTATATAGTCTCTTTTGTTACCCTAAGTCATATGCATCCTTGTGAACATGAATCTTTACTAGGGATTCTTTAACTTGAACTCCCATGCCTCTTTATTATATATTATAAATATATATATATATATATATATATATATATATATATATATATATATATATATATATATATATATATATATATATAAGTATCAAGGCTTCTTGAGGCCCTCATACCTAACTAATTGACTATTAGATGTGTTAGTACATATATAGATAATATTTCTTAGTTTTATTAGGCTTTTTAATCCTCCCATGTAGCGAGCCTAAGGTCGGTGGCTCCCAAACCAGTTGGTTTTAGGGCACCGGGTGAGAAAACACCCCACGGACTTAAGGACTCGAGTGAACTAGGCCACAAAACTAAGGACCTTATTTATAAAATTACCTTTACGTGTGAATACTTATTCTTCTTGAGGCACATGTATCCAACTTAATCAGTGAATTTTTTATTTTATATATATATTTTTTTATTTTAATTTTTTTATAAGGCACAAGAGTCTTTGTCTTAGAATCCTTGATATGTAAGTGTATTAGGTATGCACATTTCATTAAGGTAAAAATCAAGACTAATTAATTATTCAATTTTTTCTCCTATACCTAAAAAAATCCAACAATTTATTTGATTTCGACCAAGTTTTTAGAAATCCTAATCATGATTTTTCTAATTTTTAAGATTAACTTAGATTTCTTACAAAAGATAAGTCAAAATATTGTTTTCTTTTTCAAAAAGCTTTTTTTTATTAAAAAAATTTGTTAGTTAGTATCTACCTATGTTAGTATGTTAGTAAATTCTCCCTCACACCTATCTCATATATTATCCTCAATGTAAGAATTAATGCATAGATGCATGAAAAAGAAGAAAGGGAAGGAAAATATTACCTTAAGGTGGTGGTTCCGGTGGTGGTCTGATTGGTCCACGAAATACGGAATTTTCGTGTAGTTCGGAGGAACCCACCAGAAATCTCTCTTATATAACCCACTAAAATGATGTATATATGAACGGTTTTTATTAAAAATTTAACCCTATCTAATTTTCAAATCCATAATTAATTTCGGAGTCAATTTTGTCAACCGTCTTGTCCCAAAATGGAGTGTGAATAGATGGAATGATTGATTTGGACTCAAGAAGTACGGGAACTAGTACTAACTCAGAAAAGTAACTTAAATCAAGTAAAGTCTCAGGAGTCGAGATTGGTTCAGTAAGTGGGTCCAAATCAAGAAGTTGAAACTCAAGTCCACATTCATTTTCTCACAATGGAATGTGACTTAATATTGGTGATTCAAGTTCAAGAATGACAGGTGTGGGAATCAAAACTGACTCTAAAATATTACTCAAATCGGGTAACAAAATAGGAGTCAATATTGATTTGGGAATTTGACATGTTGTTTAGACTTATGACATACATGTATAGTAATTGAGATACACCCATGTTCATATGGATCCATATTTTGTGTTCTCACTTTAGTTTAGCTATCGAATATATCATAACTCTAAACATGTGCATTTACTTAATGATCAAATTGGTTTATGTCTTTGTGCTTCATGTTTTTGATTACATGTTTAGATGTAATTTTTCATTAAAACTAGTGTTTATATTATACAATTAATGAGCTATATTTAATTTTTTCATGTTTGTACTTAATTGCTCATTTGTACCCATTAGATATACTAGTATAGCTAGTTTTGATGACTCTTGCATTCCAACTTGTATTCCCTATTTCTGGACATGTTTTAAAATAAAAATGTATTTAACTTCATGTATATGTCAATTTTGCCAAAACTTTAGATATACATGTCTATCCTAGAGTCTCTTACCTTTTATGCAAATTTTTTAAAGACTCATTTGTGTTTGGAATATGTATGTATACTTCTAGTTTAGACATAACATACATATGCCTTGAAGTTTGAATTATTTTGGTGAAAATTAATTTTCATATTTTTCATGTTTATAAAGGAATTTCATATTGAGCTAAATTCCCTATTCCCATGATTTCGTTGATTATATGATTCTTACACTCACATTACTCTTATTTACTTATGATTTTTTTTCATGAGCTTTATATATGCTTTATAAACTTTGAGTGTCGATGATCGTGTGACTTTATTCATGTTTTATTCCTTACTTGAAGGATTTCGCACTAGTTTTCAAATATTATCTTCAAACTAGTCTTTATTCTTCAATTGGGAGAGTTTTTAATTATGTCAAAATTATTTTCAAATCCTATTTTTGAAATCCCCTACAAACGCTAAGGGCGAACGGATGGGCGACCATGCCTTGTATGCTCAAATTAAAAATCTATTTTAACATATGCATGAAAGAAGGTATTATGAGTTATACACTTAATCCTCATTGTATTTCAATTGGTATCTCAATTGATATTTTCATGTTTATATACTCATTTGTGTTTTCTATATATGTATACTTTAAACTTCAAATATTATCAATTTCGATTGGTATTTATATTTTCATACATATATATATATATATATATATGTGTGTGTGTGTGTGTGTGTGTGTGTGTGTGTGTGTGTGTGTGTGTGTGTGTTTTGATTGTGCATATATCTTCACATCTTAAAGCACAAATTATGTTTTTGCTAAGCTTGATTTACTTCTTAATATCAATTATTTTTCAAATGGTATCTTATACAAGCTTATACATTGTTTTTATTAGTATTTCATAAAGGGGGAGAAAATTCATGTTTTATCTTTCAATTGGTATCTTTCAATCGATTTTATTTTCAATTGATATCTTACTCTCATTCTTTATGATAAAAAATACTTTGTTTTGGTATATGCTAACATTTTCAATAATGGTATCATATCTCATTTTAAATTGGTACCTATATTGATATGAGTTATGTTTACCTAAAATAATTTGGTTTTTACTTTCAATTGGTTGTTACTTTCATTTGGTATCAAGATTTTCAATATATATATTTCAATTGGTATCAAAACATACAATGTTTCATTTTCTATTGATATCAAAGATTTACAAGACATTTTAAATTGATATCAAGATATTTTCAATTGGTATCTTATAGTATCTTGAAAAAAAAAATTTGTTTCCTTTTAATTGGTATCGTAAAAATGTTTTGTTTACTTTCAATTGGTATCATAAATTGGTATCATAATGTTTCGATGTATACCTTAACACAAATTGATATATTTTTCAATTGGTATCATAACGCTTTGATTTGTGTTGTTTATATGCAAGGGAAGCTTAACATCTTCTCTTTTTATAAATTCATGTTGAGTGTATTTCATTTTGAAGTAATTGACTTTTCTTTGGTATGTAGTACACGTGTGTAGAGGGAGCTTCACATCTCCTTTTATACATTGTATATTATGCGTTATATGATTAGGGTTTAGTCATCTCTTTTTCATATAATGCATGTGTGTAGGGGGAGTTAACTTTACGTCTCTCCTCTTCATAAATGTATATCGCATATACATCCTTCTTGTTTGATTTGACAAAAAGGGAGAAATTTTTTTTAGTTTATTTATGCCCCTTTGTTGATGATTTGACAAAAAAGGGGAGAGAAATTTGGAGTTTTATATATGCATGTTTATGCATGATTTTCCTGTTTTATACAAAAAGGGGAAGAAGAATTTTGAGAGTTTTAAATGCATGTTTATTTTTTTTTCAATTGGTATGAGAACATATATGTTTTGTTTTCAATTGGTATAAGAACATATATGTTAATATGTGTTATATGCTTTACGCATACATTGAATATCTTTATTGTTTATTGCTACGCATGAGTTAAGGGGGAGCTTCTATGAAGCTTAACTTTAATCCATGCATATATAACTCCATGAGTTTGTCATCATCAAAAGGGGGAGATTGTTGGCCCAGAGGCCCATCACTCTAGTTTTGATGATGATTAACTCATGTAGTTATAGTTTACTAATAATCTTGTGATATTTAGTTTCAGATATTTGATCAAGATATTAGTAGGTGTTTAGCTTCAACAAAAGAGTTTGGAGCTTTCACTTATTGAGGCCCATCACTCTAGTTTTGATGATGATTAACTCATGTAGTTATAGTTTACTAATAATCTTGTGATATTTAGTTTCAGATATTTGATCAAGATATTAGTAGGTGTTTAGCTTCAACAAAAGAGTTTTAGAGCTTTCACTTATTGATTCAAGAGTTCGAGCGTCAAGATCGCATCTAGTACTCGGTTGGAGTCAAGCTCATTGAATCGATTTGAATCCAGTCGACTTGGAGAAGGAGTTCTACAAGAAGACCTCGGTTTGTGTTTAGCATGTTTAGATCATTGTAAAGATTAGATAGTATTGATATGCTCAAGTTCACACATAAGTTTTAAAATTTGTTTAACCGACTTTGGATTTCATGTCAAAAACATAGATATAATATCTTTTATGTATATTGATTCTATCCATATACAATATGCTTTAAATTTGTTTCAATATCATGTTTTTGTTTCTAGATAAGTTTTAGAGAAAACAGTTTTCCACTTCAAAGTTTGGTTTTTTGAAAATACGATTTTCGTTTAAAGGCAAATTTTCAATATCACAAAAATGGTTCAAATAGTTTGTAATGTGTGTTAAATTTTAGTCACACATATTTGTATTTCAAAAATCTAATAAGAGCTTCTTTTGGTGGAATTTATGTGATTTTATGGGATTTAATTGAAGGTAAAATTATCAAGTTTTTAATCCCTATAACCGTTAGACCTGGCCTTCTGCCGGTCGACCAGCGGTCAACCGAGGCAGAAGTCGGTCGACCGGTCCGATCGACCGACATGCACAAACGTGCACGGCAGTAGTGGTTGGTGGGCCGGTCGACCAGGTCGATCGACCGCCAGAGAGCTCTGCTCTCTGGAAATGGCCCCGGTCAACGGGGCGGTCGAGCGGCAGAGAGCTGCTGCTCTCTGTATCCAGTCCCGGTCGACCAGGCGGTCGATCGGTTGCTCAACGATCATAAAAATGATCGTTGGCTGGTCGACCGCCCGCGACCGGAAGGGCATTTCTGCCCTTTCCAGACTGCCAACAGGCAGAATTTTTGAAGGCTATAAATATGCCTTCTCTTGAGTTATTTTGGACAAGTTTTTAGAGAGCAATTTTTTTCACCTTTACAAGTGTTTAACAGTAAGTTTTTAAAAGAGTTTTGGGCTTAAAAATTTCATCTTTATTTGTTTTAAAAAGGGTTGGAAAATTCAAAGAAAAAGAGAAGTCTTTGGGAATTATTTTGTTCTTCATTTCTATTTAATCCTAGAAGTTTTCCCAAGTATTTTCTTTGTGATTTTAATTTCCAAACTCTTTATTTTCTCACACTTGAGCATCTATCTATCTTATCTATTAGGATATTGTTTTGTCAGGAAAATTGGTTTGTGGTTTAGTGAGACCACCAAGAGTTGTAAACCTTCTTTTATTTGAGTTCCCTCTTGTATAGAGGTGATTGTGGAGGTTTTGTTCGTATCCCTCTAAGTGTAGAGGTGACTAAGGTTGCTGTTTGGTTTTGAGCCTTATCCTTCTAGTGAGAGGTGATTGTGGAGGAGTGTTTGAGTTTGTTAGTATCCCTCTAAGTGTAGAGGTGATTGTGGTTGTTGTTTGGTTTTGAGCCTTATCCCTCTATTGAGAGGTTGATCTTGTTTTGGCTAAGTGCCTATCCCTATAAGTGTAGAGGTGATCGTTGTTGTGCCTTGCCTCTTGTGTAGAGGTTGTGTTTGTTGGAGAGAGGAGTTGTGTACTGTAAAGTTGTATTACCCAAATCCTCAGTGGAGGTTCCCTGTGTGGGAAGTCCTGTGTGGACGATATAGTGGAAATCCTTCTGTGTGAAGGTGGGGATGTAGAGCAGTGGCTCGACCCTCGAAACATATCTTTGTGTTTGCGATTGATCCACTATCTCTAAACTCTCTCTCTCCCCTCTGATATTATGTCTTGCATTATTTCATATAGTTCATATCATACTTATATGCTTGGTATTATTTGTGTGCCATACTTGTGTTGAACTAAGAAAGCTTCAAATAGCACCTTAACTCTTATTTAAGAGGAATCTAGAGGAATTAGTCCAGAGCCCTTTACCAGGAATTCGGCTACACTCTTTGGTTACACTAAATGTGTTGCAATTTGTTTTTAATTCCGCATCATTTGTCATTAGATTAGTCACACACCTATTCACCCCCCCTCTAGGTGTACTTTTAATTACCACATCACCAAAACACCTCCATCTCCTCCTTCTCCTCTCTTGCCCGAGGGCCGTCGGCCCTCTGGCTGCCGTCGCTGCTGGGGGCCGGCCCTGGCCATGAGCCCTGTCCACGGCCAAATGGTCGTGGCCCTTTTCCTTTCTCTCTCCCTACTCATCCTCTCTCTTGTTTCTCTCTCTGACTATCTCTCCTCTCTCTCTCTCTCCTCCCTATTTATTCTCTCTCCTCCCTTATTCTCTCTCTAATATATATATTTTAATATGTTTATGGTGGCATACGCACGTGTTTTTGATTCTGAATTTCGCGAGATTTTTTAAAGGTTGCTAGGCGAGTGTTCTCACCTCTCTTTTTGGGTCTCCCTGCTTCGATGGATTGAGTTGTATTTTCGGGGATTTATGTATTTATTACCTCATATTATAAATTGTATTTTATTTTGTACTATGCATTTGTATTTATATGTGGCCGAGTGCCTAGGACTGTACATGTATTATTTTTGCGATGAATGTTTGTATAGAGTAGTTTACTCCCTGTACATATGACATGCCTGTGTGATGTTGTCTATTACTGCTTTCTTATATGCGTATGTTCGACATTAACACTCTTGCAGGTACTATACCCAGCCTTCGGTCTGCGTTCAGCCTCTGAACTTTCTATACCCAACCTTTGAGTTGTGTTTAGCCTTCGGGCTCTCATGCTCCACCTGGTAGGCGAGTCTAGTGTACAGCGTTTTCCTGCTAACTCTGCCCGAGCGTAGTTACACCGTGTACGCAGCTTCGTCCTGGGTGATGCAAAGCGGATTACCACCACCAGACCCCCGTGCTAGCTACACAACGAGCAGTAACCACGCCGAGCGTGATAGCCGCTAGCATTGTACGCTAGCCTTGCTCCAGCTTGTCTAGCTTCGCTTGTTTGATTGCTGTCATTATTGCCTGTCATGTTCTGTTATCATGTTTGTGTGTGTGTTTGGTACTAACACCTGCTGTAGGTCCTTCAGCCTCCAGGCTCTCGTCCACTTCCTTGAAAGAGGAGGCGCTTAGACCCTCTGGGTCTCTCAGCACCGCCTGATAGGCGTGCTTAGCGCTTAATCTCTAGATTCGCCTAAGCGAAACTCTGTCGGATTTAGACTCGCATTTTAAGCTGAGTCATCCCAGTAGCCTCGCCAAGCGCTTTAGTGATTAAACACTGTTCGCTAGACATGCCTCCAGCTTGCTTAGCTCCGCTTGATTGTGCTCGCCTATCATGCTCCATTTATTCTTTTGCTGGTTATGAAGAGTTTGAAATGTTTAATTATATGTTTTCGGTATCATGTTATCTGACCCATTAGTCACCCGATAACTGATATCTGACTCTTAACTTGTTACCGATATCACATCTCATATACCTGAATCAAGAGGGATGACGGGTGGCACTAAGTGCCACTCGGAGCAAAGTGTCACACCAAACATGTGGTGGGGGCCACCTTTTGGTATCCGTAGGGGCCACCTCTAGGTATCTACATCGCGTCCTCTTTGCACCTATTACCCGAAATGCATATGGTATGGAGCTAAGTGCCACACGGAGCAAAGTGTCACACCACACACGTGGTGGGGGCCACCTCTTGGTAATCATGAGGGCCACCTCTAGGTATCCACCTAACGCGTTCGTGGTTTTCCTACCCTCCTGATCCAGCACCTGACACGTTTATTATTAGGACCGTGGGATATTTAGTCTCTCCTTCGTTCGGGTACTGGTACTCATATATCAGATCCAAATGAGTTCTACTGTGGTGCACATCCTAGTACAGACTACGAGTGATGTGAGATACTGGTAGAGAGATGATTGAAATATCAAACGGTACTGATGTTTATTATTAGATAACCTAAATTGTAGCACATTAACTTACTTATGCCCATGACTTGCCTTGTTATTATAATCCAACAATTCATGTTGTATAACTTGAGCTGAACATTCTGCTTTATTATATATGATTCTAGGTTTCTACACTAGATATCTTGATCTCTTGTTCACTGATTTGTATTAGCATGCTTGTGACTCAACACATGACCCTGCATCAGATATAACTTAATTATCAAACAATAATAAAACTAGGAACAAGTGTTATTAAATCACTTCCTCGTCCAAATAATGGTGTCCATATATCAGAGTTCGGATTGGGTTCTACCAAAGTGTGGACCCGGTGTAAACTGCCAGTGGTATGGGACACTGGAAGAAGTGATTAGAATAACATGCGACATTGATTGTTATTATTGTACGATTAAGTTATCCTATCCATCACTAGTATAGGATCTCTGTGACACAATAATTACTCCTGACATTCCTGTTCTGCTACGGTGAGGGAAACTTAGGTCGTATGAACTCAGATGATGGTGACGTAGGGTACATGATATATCAATAAGGGTTTCCTTGTTTAGATTATCCCCTCGACGTATCAATCTTATAAATCCAAAGTCTGAGCTTGTATAACAAGTTTTGTCCACATTTATATTTGACACATTACTTGATGTCTCACCGTATAGTCCTGTATGCCCGTGTTCACGACACGATTTTCAATGCATGCTCTTTTGATTCAGATTTATCGACACACGTGTGCTTGTCCATGCACGCCACTTGGCATTTACCATACCACTCGTTGGGGAGTTTTGACTCCCCTGGATCTGCATGTCCAAACTCAGAGCTTAAAGCTTATGGATTCTCCGGTTGTTGATCAGAGATACGCAACGGAAGTGTAGATCATCGATAGACCGTCTGAGACCATATCCTTCTAGGCCCTCCTTCTCGGCTCTCGAGTCTTCCTTTTCTGACTCGTGAGCGCCTTTTGTACTGTTCATACTTGTATATCTCTTTGTATTCTCGCATTTGCGCCTATCGATGATGTAATATTCTTGTAATATTGTATTACATCCTGTGATAACTTTGTAATTGTATTCATATGTTGGAATGTATAATGCACCACATACTTTCGTACTCTGATTCTTCCCTGTATAAATGCTTAGCGTATATATGTGAGGGTATTTCTGACCTATACACACACACACACACACACGTCGCAGTAACGTCTCTGTACCTGAGGGATCGGGGTGTTAAAGCCGTGAGTGGTATTACATAGTTTCTATGTATAAATACTACCAATTAACCTTGTTTCAAGTCTTAGTTATGGAGCTTGACCAAACACCAAATTTTCAGCCCTGATTGGACTAAACTAGGCCTTATAAGAGCGAAATAGGGAACAAACATAGGGAAAACGTGGCTCTCAAAAGCCGGGAGTAGTATTATATTATTTTTATGTAAAATTACTTCTAATTAACCTCGTTTCTAGAATTAATTGGAAAGTTTGATAAAAAATCAAACTTTCAGCGCTGATTGGTCTGCACTAGGCCTTATAAGAGCTGATTAGAGCCTAAACAGGGAGAAAATGTGATTTTCAAGACCCGTGAGTAATATTACATAGTTTCTATGTACAAATCTACCAATTACCCTTGTTTCTAGCCTTATTTGAAAGTTAGTCAAACTTTCTTCCCTGATTGGCCTAAACTAGGCCAAATATAGGAGCCAAATATGGCCCGAACAGGGAGAAATATGGATCTCAGAGAGCTGAGAGTAGTATTACATAGTTTCTATGCACGAATACTACCAATTAACCTTATTTCTAGTCTTAATTGAAAATTTTGACCAAATGTCAAACTTCCAGTCTGATTGGTCTGAACAAGACCTTATAAGAGCCGAATAAGGCCTAAATGGACATAAAATGTGGTTTTCAAGAGCAGTGAGTGGTATTAAATAGTTTTTATGCATTACTACTACCAATTAATCATGTTTTTAGTTTTAATTATGAAGTTTAACCCAACGCCAAACTTTCAGCCCTGTTTGGACTAAACTAGGCCTTATCAAGCTGAATAGAGAACAAACATAGGGAAAATATGGTTCTCAAGAGTAGAGAGTAGTCTTATATTGTTTCTATATACAATTTCTTCCAATTAACCATTTTTCTAAAATTAATTGGGTAGTTTGACTAAAAGTCAAACTTTCGACCCTGATTGGCTTAAACTATGCCATAAACAGCCGAGTAAGGCCCAAATGGGGAGAAAAATATGGTTCTCAAGAACCAGAAGTAGTATTACATAGTTTCTACATACAAAATAATACAAATTTACCTTATTTCTAATCTTAATTGGGAAGTTTTAATAAAAGTCAAACTTTCAGCCCCGATTGGTCAGCACTATGCCTTATAAGAGCCAATTAGGACCTAAACAGGGAGAAAATATGGTTTTTAGAAGTCGAGTAGTATTACGCAGTTTCTATGCACAAATCTACCAATTACCCTTGTTTCTAGCCTTAATTTGAAAGTTTGACTAAAACTCAAATTTTATTCCCTGGTTGGCCTCAACTAGGCCATATAAGAACCAAAAAGGGCCCAAATGGTGAAAAAATATGGTTCTTAAGAGCCGAGAGTGGTATTACACAGTTTCTATGTTTAAATAATACCAATTAATCTTATTTCTTATCTTAATTGAAAAGATTAACCAAAACTCAAACTTTCTACCCTAGTTGGCCTGAACTAGATCTTATAAGAGACGAATAGGGAATAAACATGGAAATCCATGATTTTTAAGAGCCGAGAGTAGTATTACATAGTTTCCATATTCAATTATTACTAATTAACTTTTTTCTAGTCCAAATGGGGAAGTATGACCAAAAACCAAACTTTCGGCCCTAATTGGTTTGAACTAGGCCTTATAAGAGCCAAGTAGGGTGCAGGGAGAAAACATGATTCTCCAGAGCCGAGAATAAGTATTACATAGTTTTTATGTACAAGTACTACCAATTAATCTTGTTTCTACTCTTAATTGAGAAAATTAACCAAAAGTCAAACTTCCATCCTCGATTAACCTGAACTAGGCCATATAAAAGCCAAAAAGGGCCCAAATAGGGAGAAAACATTGTTCTTAGAAGTAGAAAGTGGTATTACATATTTTCTCTGTATAAATACTCCCAATTAACCTTATTCCTAGCCTTAATATGAAGTTTGACCAAAAGATAAATTTCCATCCCGATTGGCCTGGAGTAGGCCTTATATAAGCCTAATTGGGAATAAACATGGGGAAAATGTGGTTTTCAAGAGCCGGGAGTAGTATTACATAGTTCCTACATTTAATTACTACTAAGTAACCATGTTTTCAGTCTTAATTGGAAAGTTTGACCAAACGTCAAACCTTTGACCCTGATTGGCCTGAACATCTTAAAAGAGCCAAGTAGGGCCGAAACGGGGAGAAAACTTATCCAGAGCCCGAGGTAGTATTAGATAGTTTCTATGTAAAATTACTACCAATTACCTTGTTTCAAGTTTTAATTGGGAACTTTGACTAAAAGTCAAACTTTCATCCCCGATTGGCCTGAACTAGGCCATATAAAAGTAGATTAAGCCCCAAACGGGTAGAAAATAAGGTTCTCATGAGATGACATAGGTGTTATATAGTTTCTATGTACAAATACTACTAATTAACTATATTTCTTGTCTTAATTGAGAAGTTTGACCAAAAGTCAAACATTCAGCCCTGATGGGCCTAAATTAATCCTTATAGGAATCAAATAGGACCTAAAGAGGAAGAAAACGTAGTTTTTAATAGCTGCAGTAGTATTATATAGTTTCTATGTGCAACTACTATAAATTAACTTTGTTTCTAGTCTAAGTTAAAAAATTTTATCAAAAGTCAAACTTTCAGCCCCGATTGGCCTGAACTAGGCCTTATAAGAGTGGAATAGGACCTAAATGAAAAGAAAACATGATTTTCAAGGGTCAGATAAGGCCTAGTCTAGTCAAATCGGGGTTGAAAGTTTGGCTTTTGGTCAGACTTCAAATTAAAATTAGAAATAAGTTTAATTGATAGTATTTATATATAGAAACTATACAATACAACTTTTGACTCTTGAGAATCACATTTTCCCATGTTTATTCTCTATTCGGTTTATAAGCCAAGTTTAGGCCTGTCTAGGCTGAATTTGGCTTGTGATTAAATTTCCAAATTAACACTAGAAATTAGTTTAATTGAAAGTATTTATACATAGAAACTAAGTAATATCACTTTCGTCTTTTGAAAATCACGTTTTTCTCCACATTTAGCTTTATACGGCTCTTATAAGGCCAAGTTCAGAGCAATCATGGTTGAAAGTTTGACTTTTGGTCAAACTTCCCAATTAAGACTAGAAATAAGGTTAATTGGTAGTATTTGTACATAGGAATTATGTAAGACTACTCTCGGCTCTTGAAAATCACGTTTCTCCCCGTTTGGGCCCTACTCCACTCTTATAAGGCCTAATTCAGGCCAATTAGGGCTGAAGTTTTGCTTTTGGTCAAATTTTCTAATTAAGACTAGAAACAACATTAATGAGTAGTAATTGTACATAGAAACTATAAAATACAACTCTCGAATCTTGAAAATCTCATTTTTCATATATTTATTCCCTATTCGACGCTTATAAGGCCTACTTATAGCCAATCGGTGCTGAAAGTTTGACTTTTTATCAAACTTTTTAATTTAGACTAAAAATAAAGTAATTGGTAATATTTGTATATAGAAACTATATAATACCACTCTCGACTCTTGAGAATCACGTTTTTTCCCGTTTGGGCCCTATTTTGCTCTTATATGGACAAGTTCAGGTCAATCGGGGATAGAAGTTTACTTTTGATCAAAGTTACAAATTAATACGAGAAATAAGGTTAATTGGAAGTAATTGTACATAATAATTATATAATACTACTCCTGACTCTTGAAAATCATATTTTCTCCCAATTTATGCCCTATCGGTTCTTATAAGTTCAAGTGAATCAGGGCAGGAAATTTAATTGTTAATCAAACTTCACAATTAAGACTAGGGCTTATAAGAGCCGAATAGGGCCCAAACGGAGAGAAAACTTGATCTTATTAAGCCGAGAATTGCATTATTTAGTTTCTATATATAATTACTACTAATTAACCTTGTTTCTAGTCTTAATTAGAAAGTTTGACTAAACATTAAATTTTCAGCCTCGATTGGCCTAAATTAGGTTTTGTAAGAGCCAAATAAGGCCCAAATATGGAGAAAATGAGGTTTTCAAGAGCCAGAAGTTGTATTATTTAGGTTCAATATATAAATGCTATAAATTAACCTTATTTATACTCTTAATAAAAAATCTTATTCAAAAGTCAAACTTTCAGTCCGATTTGTCAGAATTAGGCCTTGTAAGAGGCGAATAGGACCAAAATAGGGAGAAAACATAGTTTTTAATAGCCGTAGGCACTATTCTTAGTTCTATATATAATTACTACTAGTTAACTTTGTTTCTAGTGTTAATTGGGATGTTTGGCCAAAAGTCAAACTTTTAGCTAATCTTGTTTCTAGTATTAAATGGGAATTTTGACCAAAAGTAAAAATTTCATCCCGACTGGCCTGAACTTGGCCATATAAAATCATAATAAGGCTCAGATAGGGAGAAGACATTGTTCTTAAGAGTTGGGAGTGGTATTACATAGTTTTTATGAATAATACCACCAGTTAACTTTATTTCTAATCTTAATTGGGATGTTTAACAAAAGTCAAACTTTCAGCCACGATTGGCCTGAACTAGGCCTTATAAGAGCCGAACAGAGAATAAACATGGGGAAAATGTGATTTTCAAGAGCCGAGAGTAGTATTACATAGTTTCTATATTCAATTATTACTAATTAACATTTTTCTAGTCCAAATTGGGAAGTATGACCAAAACCAAACTTTCGGCCCTGATTGGGTGGAACTAGACCTTATAAGAGCCAAACAGGGCCCAAACATGGAGAAAACATGATTCTCTAAAGCCGAGAGTAGTATTATATAGTTTCTATGTACAATTACTATCAATTAACCTTGTTTCTAATCTTAATTGGGAAGTTAGACTAAGAGTCAAACTTTCATTTCCGATTGGCCTCAACTAGGCCATATAAGAGCCGAATAGGGCTTAAACGGGGAGGGGAAAATGTGATTTTTTAAGAGTCGGGAGTGATATTTCATGGTTTTTATGTACAAATAATTCAGTTATACTTATTTCTCATCTTAATTGGAAACTCTGACCAAAAGACAAACTTTTAGCCCCGATTTGACCTGAACTAGGCCTTATAATAGCCGAGTAACGCCTAAACAGGAAGAAAATGTGATTTTCATGAGCCGGTAATGGCATTACATAGTTTTTATGTACAAATACTATCAATTAAACTTATTTAAGTTAGACCGAAAGCCAAACTTTCATCCCTGATTGGCCTAGATAGGCCTTATTGTTGGCCCAAGGTTACAATCACCCTTGTTTAGTGTATTTTGATGATTACAAAACATATTAGTTATTTGTACTAATAACAATTGTTGTTTAAGTGTGTTTCAGGTTTATTATCATACTAGAAGTACTCTCACTCAAATACAAGGTTTTTGGACTCAAGACAATTCAATTTGGGCTCAAGTTGCAATGTTGAAGATCAAGTGAAGATAGCCCACCTTGAAGAATAGCTTTGAAGTCCTTTAGAAGTTTGTAAGTTTAGAATGTTAAAGTTTGAATATAGGAAATATGGCTCTAGGATTTGCACACACACTTGTTTCATGTATTTCCTATGTTTTGAAAATAGTTATTGAAAATGGTTATTTCTAAGTTTTATGCCTTAGTTTATATATACATGTACCAAAGCTTTATATCCTGAAAAACTTGTTTAAAACATGTGTATAAACTATTTTCTGCATAATACTTAGCTATATGTATTTTTAAAATATTTATCAAAATTTTTCTAACTCAAAACAGCCCAGTTTTTCTGTTTCAGGCAACATCGGTCGACCGGCCCGGTCGACCGGCGCTGTGTCTGGACATGCACTGTTTGTGCATGTCCGTCGGTCGACCGGACCGGTCGACCGACGGAGAGCATTCTGCTCTCGGGAATTTTTGGTCGACCGGATCGGTCGACCGGAAGAAGGAAACTGTGTTTCCTCCTTTTGGGTCGGTCGACCGGGAGCCAACGGCTACTTCCAGCTAGGCTGGCGGTCGACCGGACCGGTCGACCGCCAAGCCTGCAACTTAGCAACGGCTCTTTCCTCTTTGGGATTTTCTGAAAATCTGTTTTCTTTTTCTGTTTTAACAGACTTTTGGAGAGTTGTTGGGGTGCTTTTGCAGGTTGAATTAGGTGAAAAGAAAATGTTTTTAACTTATTTTCAACCCTATAAATAGAGGAGAAGTCTCTCCTTCATATCATTTAGAAAAATCCTCAAGTTTTGTTGTTTTCAAAAGAGAAAGAAAAATTGTTTGAAGCTTTCAATTCCTACTCTTTCAAGATTGTTTTTCAGTTGTTTGATTCTCTATATCACTCTACAACTGAAAGTTTTCTCACCACACTTCATAGAGCCAAAAATCCTATAATCATTCTATAGTGAAGTTGTAATTGAAGTGAGAGTGTTTGTAAAAGAGATTGAGAAAAAGTGTAGTGATCAAGTTGTGATCACTTTGTTCTTGTAATTCCTTCTTGTGGAGCAACCTCTTCGGTAGAGGTCCTTTGTACTTGGTGGAGCTCGGTGCTCGGTCTTCGGTAGACCAATTGTAAAGGCATCCTCAGTGGATAGTGGAAACCCTTCACGGAGGTGAAGGCCGGGACTAGAGCAAGTGTGCTCGAACCTCGAAACAAATCATCTTGTTTGCGATTGCCTTTGCGTTATTCTTACTTTCAATTTCTCTTACTTTATATTGTCTTGAATTATTTGCTTGAGAACTAACCCTCTACTTGTACAATCTTGTCTTGTTTACTTTACTTGCTATACTTGTTGTGTTACATTGTGTGCATTTCATTTCTCATCATCATACTTGGCATTGATCGATCACACCTCAATACAACACGGTTGCATTGCGCACCTCTAACCCATTTTAAGGGGAATTGGGAGGAAGGAGTTCAAAACCTCGCAAGGGGTATTCGGCTCTTAGTCGTGTTTTTGAGAGATCGTTGCATCACTCATTTATTAAAGTTTAAAAAGTTCATTAGATTAGCATTCACACCTATTCACCCCCCCTCTAGGTGTTTTTCAATTGGTATCAGAGCTTGGACTCTAGGATTTGGTTTAACAACCTTAGAGAAGATCCTAATTTGCTAATCATTTCATTCATATTCATATAGTAAAAATGGCCGATGGAATTAAGACCCCTCCTAAATTTGATGGACTTAACTTTCCCATATGGAAAGTTAAGATGACCGTGTTTTTGCAATCTCTAGGTAGCCGAGTTGCAAAGGCCGTGACTAAGTCCTTTAGTGTACCCCCCGGTGACGAATCCACTTGGTCCGAAATAGAGACTAAGGAATTCGATGCCAATGCCAAAGCTCACTATGCACTTCTTCAAGCCCTAAATGATGATGACATAGCTAGGGTTATACATTGCAAGTCCGCATTTGAGATTTGGTCACACTTGATAGTCACTCATGAGGGGACCTTACAAGTAAAGAAGGCTAAGATTGACCTTCTTCGGTCTCAATATGAAACATTTAGCATGCAAGAAAATGAAACCATAGATGATATGGTTACAAGATTTACCAAGATTACTAATGGACTCTCTTCTTTAGGTGAAGATATCAACAATGATCAAAGAGTAAGGAAGATCATCCGGGCTCTTCCTCCTTCATGGAAGTTAAAGCTACAACCTTGAAGGAACTCAACGACAATGAAGAGATGGAGCTCATAGGTCTCATTGGGAACCTCAAAACCCATGAGATGGAAAGGAAAGCAAGGGAGGACATGGCTCCTACCAAGAAGAAGACCATCGCCTTCAAGAGTCAAGCTACACACTCCGATGAAGATGATGAAGAAGAAGATGATGAGGAGCTCTCACTCCTTGTTAAGAATGTCCGGAGGATGTACAACAAGGCGAAGTACCAAGGTAGAAGGAGATGGCAAGGAGGCAAAGAAGAAAGAAAGATCATATGCTTCAATTGCCAAAAACCGGGACACATTGTGGCGGAGTGTTCGGAAAAAGCAAAGCCTTCCACTTCAAAGAAGCCTTACAAGAAGAAGGCTATGAAGACAACTTGGGATTCGGAGACCGAATCCGAGGAAGAAATAGACACCGCCAACATGTGCTTCAAGGCTAATGAAGGCACAAGCAAGGTAACCTCTTCCCCTTCTCATGATAATGAACTTTCTATGGATGTGTTAGAAGAGGCTTTTGTTGAGTTGTCACAAAACTATGATTTCTTAAAGAAAAAGTATCTTAAAATGAAAAAGGAAAATGAATCTTTAAGTCTTCAAGTTTTTACTCTTACAAAAGAAAAGGATGAGTTGGTTTCCACTTTGGCCACTACCAAAAATGATTTGAAAAATATAAGATTTCTTGCAAAGGTAAAGCCCCACTAATTGATTCAAATGAAGTTTCTATGCTTAAGGAAAGATTAGACTCTTTAAGTGTTGTTTTGAAAGATTGTGAATTTAACAAAAAGAAAATTGAGGCTATGTTTCCTAAGAAACAAGCCCCAAAGAAAAATGCTCATGCTCATGTTCATGTTCATGCTACACAACCTAAACAACATGGCAAAACCCCAAAACATGCTCACACTACACATACACATCATGCTTTCATGTATAGAAAAGTGTACTCATGTTCACATTGTGGGCGGAAAGGACACTTAGCTAATTTTTGTTATGATAAACTAAGTGCATCACATCATAATGTTTGGGTTCGTAACACTAACTTTCAAGGACCCAAGAAAGTTTGGGTACCAAAGTCAACAATTGTTTTAAATGATGTAGGTACTTTCCAAAGCCCAACGACGTAGAGGTTTGTGGTATCTTGATAGCGGTTGCTCAAGGCACATGACTTGGGACATTAACAACTTTGCAACCCTATCAAGATATCATGAAGGTGGCACCGTCACCTTCGGAGATGACGCCAAGGGTAAAATCATCGGTATTGGTAATGTAAAACTTGGCACCTCTCCTTTAATTGAAAATGTAGTTTTAGTTGATGGCCTCAAGCATAATCTCTTGAGTGTTAGTCAACTTTGTGATAAAGGTTTTGATGTAGTTTTTGATAATGTTGCTTGTAAAGTTATTGATAGAATTTCTAATGTTTGTGTATTTTCCGATTTTCGTGAAAGTAATGTTTATATGATTGATATGTTGAATATGTCTTGTAATATTACTTGTTTGAAAGCCCTCGATGATGACTCTTGGTTGTGACATAGGAGATTAGGGCATATTTCTTTTGATCATATTTCTAGATTAAATTCAAAGGAAATGGTGAAAGGTATTCCTTGCTTGAATTTTGAAAAGGACCGAGTTTGTGACGCATGTCAATTTGGGAAACAAACTAAGTCTTCTTTCAAGTCAATTAAGGATATCATGACATCACGTCCTTTGGAATTAATCCATATGGATCTATTTGGCCCAACACAAACCAAAAGTCTAAGTGGGAATAGATTTGCTTATGTTTTGGTTGATGATTTTTTAAGATTTACATGGGTTTTCTTTCTTGAACACAAAAACCAAGCATTTTCGTATTTCCAAACTTTTAAGAAAAGAGTTGAAAAAGAAAAGGATTCTTTGATTTTGAGAATAAGAAGTGATAGAGGAGGTGAATTCATTAACCAACCCTTTACCACTTTTTGTGATGAACATGGAATAAAGCATGAACTTTCTTGTCCTAGAACTCCACAACAAAATGGAGTAGTTGAACGGAAAAATAGAACATTACAAGAGATGGCTAGGACAATGCTAAGTGAATACGGTCTACCACATTATTTGTGGGCCGAGGCCGTTAATACATCATGCTACATATCAAATCGCGTTTTCTTATGTAAAAATACTACAAAAACTTCTTTTGAAATGTACTTTTCTAGAAAACCAAATGTTTCTTATTTCAAAGTTTTTGGATGCAAATGTTTTGTTTTAAATACAAAAGATAATTTGGGAAAATTTGATCCTAAATCTTATGAGGCTATTTTTGTAGGTTACTCAAATACTAGTAAAGCTTATAGAGTTTTCATTAGATCATCATTGACTATTGAAGAGTCTATTCATATTAAGTTTGAGGAATCTAACAAGTTTGTTAAGAATGTTGTAGAGATAGATGCATTGGATGAAGGCATGGAGAAAGTGACCTTGGAGGATGCTTCTACTATGGGAGACAAACCAAAGGATGGTGAAGGAAGCAATGCTAAAGTGGAAGAGGTCCAAGGAAATGAACATCAAACAAATGAGGTGGAGCCTACTCAACCACTACCTAAGGATTGGAGATTCAATCCTCATCATCCCAAGGACCTCGTCATAGGTGAAGTATCAAAAGGGGTAACTACTCGCTCTAAAATTCAAGATTATTGTGGCCACTTTGCATTTATTTCACACATAGAACCCAAAAATATGCTCGAAGCCGAGGCCGATTCATATTGGTTGCTAGCCATGCAAGAGGAACTCAATCAATTTGAGCGCAACCAAGTTTGGCACCTTGTTCCTAGGCCCCACGATAGACCAACAATTGGTACTAAGTGGATCTTTAAGAATAAGTTGGATGAATCGGGTCATGTAGTTAGAAACAAGGCTAGGTTAGTTGCCCAAGGTTACACTCAAATCGAAGGGATCGATTTTGAAGAAACCTTTGCACCCGTAGCACGGCTTGAAGCCATACGGATGACACTAGCATTTGCCTCATATAAAGATTTTAAATTATTTCAAATGGATGTTAAAAGTGCTTTTCTAAATGGATTTATTGAAGAGGAGGTGTATGTTGAACAACCCCCCGGGTTTGTTGATCCTACACATCCGGATTTTGTTTTTAAATTAGATAAAGCTCTTTATGGTTTAAAACAAGCCCCTAGGGCTTGGTATGAAAGACTTTCTTCATTTTTGACTTCAAATGGTTTTAAGAAAGGTAAAATTGATACAACTTTGTTTACAAAACATGTAGAAAAAGATATTCTTATTGTGCAAATTTATGTGGATGATATTATTTTTGGTTCTACTAATGAATCTCTTTGCAAAGCTTTTGAATCATGCATGAAGGATGAATTTAAAATGTCTATGATGGGGGAGCTCAACTATTTCCTTGGACTCCAAATCAAGCAAAGGAAGGATGGGATCTTCATCAATCAAGCCAAGTACACAAAGGAACTAATCAAAAGGTTGGGCTTGAAGGATCAAGAGTAAGCAAAACTCCCATGGCAACAACTACAAAGCTTGACAAGGATGAACAAGGTAAAAGTGTAGACATTAAATTATACCGTAGCATGATTGGTAGCTTGCTTTATTTGACGGCTAGTAGGCCGGATATTATGTTTTCCGTTTGTCTTTGTGCACGTTTTCAATCTTGTCCTAAAGAATCTCACATAATAGCGGTTAAACGCATAATTAGATACATTAAGGGCACTATTGAAATGGGATTATGGTATCCTAAAACCGGATTATTTGAAATGAAGAGTTTTTCGGATGCCGACTATGCGGGTTGTAGGGTAGATAGGAAGAGCACAAGTGGAACATGTCAATTCTTAGGTAATTGTCTTGTATCTTGGTCTTCCAAAAAGCAAAATTCGGTAGCCCTATCAACCGCCGAGGCGGAGTATGTTGCGGCCGGAGCTTGTTGTGCACAAGTTCTTTGGATGAAACATACTCTCCTTGACTATGATTTACACTTTGATCATGTTAAAATATTTTGTGATAATACTAGTACTATTCACATGACAAAGAATGCAAATCAACATAGTAAAACCAAACACATTGACATTAGGTATCACTTTCTTAGAGATCATTATGAGAAAGGTGATATTGATATTGATTATGTTTCTACCGATTTTCAACTTGTCGATATTTTTACTAAACCTTTAGACTATGCTAGATTTTCATTTATTTGTGGTGAGTTGAATGTTTGTATTATAGATTCTTAAAATTAAAAATTGTTTTTCAATTGCTTTGTTTTAACCCTTTTTGATGTATGACAAAAAGGGGGAGAATAAGTTTGAAGTTTGTTGATATTTGGAAAATAAGTGTTTAAGTTTAAACTTTCTAAGTTTGATAAAGTTTGATACTATTTGAGTTTCATTTCATGAAGAAAAAGGAAGTTTGTGTTTATTTAAGTTTTTGGACAAAAACTATTGTGTTTGTTAAATGCTTTATGTATGCTTACATAGCTTTTCATATTCATGATACATAGCATTGCTTGAGGGGGAGCTTTCCAAGTTTTTCCTCCTTTATTTGTTTCAATAACTTATATGTTTTGTCATCATCAAAAAGGGGGAGATTGTTGGCCCAAGGTTACAATCACCCTTGTTTAGTGTATTTTGATGATTACAAAACATATTAGTTATTTGTACTAATAACAATTGTTGTTTAAGTGTGTTTCAGGTTTATTATCATACTAGAAGTACTCTCACTCAAATACAAGGTTTTTGGACTCAAGACAATTCAATTTGGGCTCAAGTTGCAATGTTGAAGATCAAGTGAAGATAGCCCACCTTGAAGAATAGCTTTGAAGTCCTTTAGAAGTTTGTAAGTTTAGAATGTTAAAGTTTGAATATAGGAAATTTGGCTCTAAGATTTGCACACACACTTGTTTCATGTATTTCCTATGTTTTGAAAATAGTTATTGAAAATGGTTATTTCTAAGTTTTATGCCTTAGTTTATATATACATGTACCAAAGCTTTATATCCTGAAAAACTTGTTTAAAACATGTGTATAAACTATTTTCTGCATAATACTTAGCTATATGTATTTTTAAAATATTTATCAAAATTTTTCTAACTCAAAACAGCCCAGTTTTTCTGTTTCAGGCAACATCGGTCGACCGGCCCGGTCGACCGGCGCTGTGTCTGGACATGCACTGTTTGTGCATGTCCGTCGGTCGACCGGACCGGTCGACCGACGGAGAGCATTCTGCTCTCGGGAATTTTCGGTCGACCGGATCGGTCGACCGGAAGAAGGAAACTGTGTTTCCTCCTTTTGGGTCGGTCGACCGGACCGGTCGACCGGAGCCAACGGCTACTTCCAGCTAGGCTGGCGGTCGACCGGACCGGTCGACCGCCAAGCCTGCAACTTAGCAACGGCTCTTTCCTCTTTGGGATTTTCTGAAAATCTGTTTTCTTTTTCTGTTTTAACAGACTTTTGGAGAGTTGTTGGGGTGCTTTTGCAGGTTGAATTAGGTGAAAAGAAAATGGTTTTAACTTATTTTCAACCCTATAAATAGAGGAGAAGTCTCTCCTTCATATCATTTAGAAAAATCCTCAAGTTTTGTTGTTTTCAAAAGAGAAAAGAAAAATTGTTTGAAGCTTTCAATTCCTACTCTTTCAAGATTGTTTTTCAGTTGTGTTTGATTCTCTATATCACTCTACAACTGAAAGTTTTCTCACCACACTTCATAGAGCCAAAAATCCTATAATCATTCTATAGTGAAGTTGTAATTGAAGTGAGAGTGTTTGTAAAAGAGATTGAGAAAAAGTGTAGTGATCAAGTTGTGATCACTTTGTTCTTGTAATTCCTTCTTGTGGAGCAACCTCTTCGGTAGAGGTCCTTTGTACTTGGTGGAGCTCGGTGCTCGGTCTTCGGTAGACCAATTGTAAAGGCATCCTCGGTGGATAGTGGAAACCCTTCACGGAGGTGAAGGCGGGGACTAGAGCAAGTGTGCTCGAACCTCGAAACAAATCATCTTGTTTGCGATTGCCTTTGCGTTATTCTTGCTTTCAATTTCTCTTGCTTTATATTATCTTGAATTATTTGCTTGAGAACTAACCCTCTACTTGTGCAATCTTGTCTTGTTTACTTTACTTGCTATACTTGTTGTGTTACATTGTGTGCATTTCATTTCTCATCATCATACTTGGCATTGATCGATCACACCTCAATACAACACGGTTGCATTGCGCACTTCTAACCCATTTTAAGGGGAATTGGGAGGAAGGAGTTTAGAACCTCGCAAGGGGTATTCGGCTCTTAGTCGTGTTTTTGAGAGATCGTTGCATCACTCATTTTATTAAAGTTTAAAAAGTTCATTAGATTAGCATTCACACCTATTCACCCCCCTCTAGGTGTTTTTCACTTATAAGAGACGAATAGGGTACAAACATGGAGAAAACATGATTTCAAGAGTCGGGAGCAGTATTACATGGATTCTATGCACAAGCGCTAACAATTAAACTTATTTTTAGTCTTAATTGGAAAGCTTAACCAAAAGCTAAATTTTCAGCCCCGATTGGCCTAAACTTAGCCTTATAGGAGCCGAATAGGGAACAAACATGGGAAAAAGTGGTTCTAAAGAGTTGAGAGTAGTATTACATAGTTTATAGGCATATTCTTCTAATTAACTTTGTTTGTAGTATTAACTGTGAAGTTTGACAAAAAGTCAAACTTTCGGCCCTGATTGTCTGAACTATGCCTTATAAGAGCCGATTAGGGCCGAAATGGGGAGAAAAAGTGATTTTCAAGGGCTGAGAGTAGTATTACATAGTTTATATATACAACTACTACCAATTAGCCTTATTTTTAGTCTTAATTAAGAAACTTAACCAAAAGTCAAACTTTCATCCTTAATTGGCCTAAACTAGGCCATAGAAGAGCCCAATAAGGCCAAAACAGGGAGAAAACGTAGTTCTCAAGATCCGGGAGTAGTATTACATACTTTCTATGTACAAATAATATCAATTAACCTTATTTCTACTTTTAACTGAGAATATTGACCAAAAGTCAAACTTTTTCGCCCCGATTGGTCTGAACAAGGCCTTAAAAGAGTAGAATAGGCCTAAACAGGGAGAAAATATTGTTTTCAAGAGCCGTGAGTGGTATTACTTAGTTTCTATGTATAAATATTATTAATTTACCTTGTTTCTAGTCTTAATTGGGAAGTTTGACTGATTGAGTTAGAACCTGCACACAAAAATACAATATTTCAGATTTTAAGATTAAAGAGTGCAAGTTACTCAATTCTACCGCAATAGCAAGTGGTTATGCGGGTCGTGATGCACAAGGAGGGACTAGCGATGGAAGCTTTTTAGTAAGTTTTCTTTTAGGCTACAAAGTATGGTTAAAGTTTTTCTCTAGTTCTTTAAAAGAAAAAAAGGAAAAATTGAGTTAAAGTTAAATTAGGAAGAAGATGGTAGATTAAGAAGATGGAGAAACTAGAAATGATATGTACAAAGAAATGAAAAGGAGTGATAAAAGAAGTATGGATTGTGGTGTTCTAAACTAAAGAATTAAAGAAAAGAATCTAAAAGTTACTTACCTCCTTTGGCCAAATGCTTACCTTGAATCTTTTGCAATGATGTTACCTTGAAGTGAGGTGATCAACATATAGCCCATAAGAGTTGATTCCCGTCTCCTCCAGATTATATCATCAAGACGTTGCAAGTATGAAGTGATACAGAATGAAACTCAAAATCCATCGTCATGAGCTATCAGTGGCACTCGCGCAAGGCTCTTTCGATGCTTTAAGACTTACTTGGATAGCAATTGGTACCAAAAGAAGAAAAGTAGAGAAGAAAAAGAAGAACAAAAATAAAGTACATACAAAAGGGAAACTACAGATTCGATTTTATAACAATAAGAGAAAAGAAGAAAATCTTACACCGGTGTCACTTCTCAGCACAAGCTTCATTCTCATTCTCCTATGAAACTCTGATCTCCTCTTATTTACATAAATTAAAACTGAAAATTACATGAAAAGAAAAACAAAAACCTACACTACAAAAAAATGGAAAAGTGGACTAAATTCTATCTCTGCTTGGTCGTCCCCTGTACGCTCTGAAAATCCAAGCATTTATAGGCAAAACCCAACCTATGAGAGTGTACAAAGATAGGGGGAGCAAAAGCTCCCCCTAACTCACTAACCAAGCCGCGAAAACGCGGCTTTGGCCGCATTTTCGCGGCCAGGGTGTGGCCAGGTGGCCACACCCTGTTGGTGGAACTCCCCGGCTTCGCGATTGACTTTTATCTTCAGCTGGATTTGCAGTTTAAGTCTGGGATTTTGACGAAATGGCCTTTTATCTTTGGCTTCAACCGATTGATTTGTAAGGATTTTATTCTAACTAGTTTTCAACCGATCTGAACTGACCTGATCTGCCCTGATTTACTGATTTCGAATTAATTCTGATTTAAATCAGAATTTGATGGGCTTTTGGGCACATTTCTCTTCCCTCTCCTTTAAGAATGGGCCTGCAAATAAATTAAACAATAATCAGGAAAAAGCAGAGTTTATTCTATAATAAGTATGAGAATATGATAATGAATGTGCAATATTAGCGACCGATCACACCCTCATATCTATCTTTTGCTCGTCCTCAAGCAAAATAACTAAACTATACTAAGGATTATTAGACCACTTTCGCAGGTCACGCGATTGCACTGAGCATGTGCAACAAGCCGTTAAACCTCTAGGTTTCCCTTAGAGGACGAGTTTTGTCTCGTGAGGGTTTTCAGTGGATTACACCCACAAAATCCGTAAAGAAAGAGAAAAATGTTAGTATTTTGAAACACATTTTGAAAGAAAAATATTTGAAATATTATTGTAAGATTTAAGTAATCTATAAGTTATAGGAAAATAAAATTTTTCATTCCTAAACTTAGTCTCTATTCAAAATTTGTTATCAATCAAAGTAAGGAGTCAAATTGTACTTCTCATCTAGTCTATTATTTTACCCTAAGTCATATGCACCTTGTGACCGTGAAAATTTTGACTAAGGGTTCTTTAACTCTAACTCCTATGCCTTATTTATTTATTTATTTATTTTATTATATATTTTTTATTTTATTTTTGGTGGTATTATTCCTTAATTCTATTAGGCTTTTCAATCTGCCCACGTAACAAGCCTTTAATCGGTGACTCCCAAACCAAACGGTCTTAGGGCACCAGGTGAGAAAACACCCTAAGGACTTAAGGACTCGAGCAAATAAGGCCACAAAACTAAGGATTTTATAATATGAACAGCTTTTAGGCGTGAATACTTATGCTTTATTAGGCACAAATATCCAGCTTAATCAGAGGATTTTTATATATTATTTTTTCTCAAACTTATCTAATCATCTTTCGCATAAATACCAAGGCTTACTTAGGCCAAAGCACCTAGCTAATCAATAATTAGATTTGTTCATCTCTTATAGATATATATATTTATATATATATATATATATATATATATATATATATATATATATATATATATATATATATATATATATAGTTTAATAAGGCATAAGAATCTTTGTTTTTGAACCCTAGGTGTGTGTAAGTGTATAAGGTGTGCATATTTCTTTAGGGTAAAGATTAATACTAAATTACTTTCACAAACTTTCTTCCTATCCTTAGAAATCAAACAAATAATCATATTTTAACCAAGTATAAGAAATCGTAATTATGATTCTCCTATTCCTTAAAATTGACTTAATTTCTTACAAAAAATATGTCAAAATATTGTTTCTATTTTCAAAAAGTTTTTAAAAGTAAAGAAAATGTTAATAATTTTTTTTTAATAAAAAGAAAAACCTAAGTTATGTTAGAACCCTCCCCCCAACCATATGTCATGCATTGTCCTCAATGTATGAATTAATGCATAGATGCATGAAAAAGAAGAAAGGAAAGGAAAGTACTACCTTAAGGTCGTGGTTCCGGTGGTGATCTGATTGGTCCATGAATTGCGGCCCAATCGAATTTTCGTGGAGTTCGGAGGAACTCACCAGAAATCTCTCTTATATAACCCACTAAAATGATATATATATGAACGGTTTTTATTAAAAATTTAACCCCATCTAATTTCCAAATTTCATAATTAATTTCGGAGTCAATTTTGTCAACCGTCTTGTCCCAAAATGGAGTGTGAATAGATAGAATGATTGACTTGGACTTAGAAAGTACGGGAACTAATACCGACTCAGGAAAGTGACTTAAGTCAAGTAAAAGTTCAGGAGTCGAGATTGGTTCAGGAAGTGGGTCCAAATCAAGAAGTTGAAACTTAAGTCCACATTCATTTTCCCACAATGGAATGTGACTTTAATAATTGGTGATTCAAGTTCAAGAATGACAGGTGTGGGAATAAAAACTGACTCTAAAATATTACATAAGTCAGGTAACAAAACAGGAGTCAATATTGATTCGAAAATTTGAACTAGATCACAAATATAAAAATCTAGGTCACATTTCTCATTGAGTTCAATTTCATAAAAATGAGAACTTGCCAATTTGTCAATGGGACTTTCAAAAGTATAAAATTAGTCAAGTTCAATATGATGATAATCAAAGATGGGCGATTCAATTTCATTATGAATTGGCATAGGATCTAATGTTGACTCGGGAAAAAGATTGAAATCTGGTGAAGACACCGGAGTCATTATTGAATCAGGAAGTAGAATTGAATCACTAAGTTGAGGTTCAGGATCATATTTATTCTCAAGTTCCATTTTAGAAAAGGAATAACTTGCCAAACTGTCAATGTTATTTTCAAAATTTGGAGTTTGGGCAAGTTCAAATGATTGTACTGAAATGGAATCTTGTTTTCCAAAACAACATGATTCGTCGGCTCTAACAAAATGGTTAGTGACATCAGAAATGATCAAACGATGAGAACGGAGAGTTTGGACTATCATATCTATGTCATGATTACGAGCTTTTTGAGCCAAGTCATGGCTTCAAGCATCTTTTCATAGTTGATTGGTTCATCGTATTGCTGCGATTGGACTTGAAAAGATGAAGTGTTGTTTTGGAATTGGTTGTGAAATTGTGAATCCGTCAGATTTTGTGATTGTTGTTTGGACTCACGCATACTCATTTCCAAAATTAATGGTTTTCTATTTTGGACTGGTGGAACTGAGTATGAGTCTTGGACATATTGTGGACAAGGTGGATAAGGAGGACAAGTTGGTTGAAAATTGGACTCGGGGGAGGTGAATCCCCATTAACTCGGTGAAGAGTTGAAATTATTCTGGAAATTATGGTCATAAGATTGGGGGCAAGGGTTATATTGATTCGGATAAGACCAATCCGGAACACTAGGTTGGTTAAAGTTATGATATGTTGGGTTGGTAATACCGAAAAAGAGGTCGGGGTGTAATATGGATTACTATTAAAATTGAAAAAATTATTGTTATAAGCCATATCACACAGAAAAACACAAACAAAGAAAAACAAACAAATAAGCAAATAAATAAAAAGGAAAAAATTCTAAACTAAGTTAGGGTAAATCTTTGACCTAGATGACTCCTAACTGGTTAGACTGTCCACAGGAGGTATAATGCAGACTTTGACCACAAGCTAATCAGCCAGGTCAGGGCAAGATTGGTGGGAGGTATCCGTGCAAAAAGCGACGGGCCTATTTAAGCCAAACCACCAGCCTTCAGGGTTTCGCCCCTCAATCCCTTTCCTTAGACACTAATTTGGCAGGAGTCAAATTCTAACACCTTTCCCCTTAGGAATCTCCTAATTGAGTCCGAGATGTCTCTAGGGCCAATGTCTACTCAGTTTTAGTTAGGCTTAGGTTAGTGAGTGAGGAGATTGTTTGTGGGCTAAGGGAGGGTAATGACTTCCCCACCTTATCTTGCTTATAGGACAAGCCCTTAAGATTGATTGTGCAAGGTGTGCAGGATAAAGAAAAGTAACATTCAACAAGCAAATAATCACTCAAGAATGTTTCTTAAACTATATGCCATGCAAACGTACCTTTTGTTCCAGCACTCTTCAACAGTAATATAAAATGTAAACGAATTAGACACGTGCCTAAATGTAAAGTCTAAACCATTTTTAACATTTAACAAACATCATTTACTGTTGAGGTTAGAAAGTAAATACAGTAAGACAAACAAGAAAATAGATAGTTACAGATATTAAACTTTGCACTACAGCCAACTTGCAGAAAATACAGGTTAGTAGTTCACTCAGATTGCCACAAGAATGTAGCAAATCTGAGGGCTTCTTGGCTCTACTTTCATGAGCAGAGTCTAAGGTCACTTATATGTCTACTGCAGTAAAAATTCCTTGTTGTCAAACCTGTACACCAAGAACAAAAAAAAGAAAGTTGACCAAAAATGTAAATCTAAAAAGAAAATAACTTACCGTCCCTCCCTGGCAATGGCGCCAAAATTTTGATTGAGTAAGAACTTGCACACAAAAATACAGTATTTCAGATTTTAAGATTAAAGAGTGCAACTTACTCAATTCTACCGCAATAGCAAGTGGCTATGCGGGTCATGATCCACAAGGAGGGACTATCGATGGAAGCTTTTTAGTAAGTTTTCTTTTAGGCTACAAAGTATGGTTAAAGTTCTTCTCTAGTTCTTTAAAAGAAAAAAGGAAAAATTGAGTTAAAGTTAAATTAGGAAGAAGATGGTAGATTTAGAAGATAGAGAAACTAGAAATGATATGTACAAAGAAATGGAAAAGGAGTGATAAAAGAAGTGTGGATTGTGGTGTTCTAAACTAAAGAATTAAAAGAAAAGAATCTAAAAGTTACTTACCTCCTTTGGCCAAATGCTTACCTTGAATCTTTTACAATGATGTTACCTTGAAGTAAGGCAATCAACATATAGCCCATAAGAGTTGATTCTCGTCTCCTCCACATTATATCATCAAGACGTTGCAAGTATGAAGTGATATAGAATGAAACTCAACATCCATCGTCATGAGCTATCGGTGGCACTCGCAAAGGCAAGGCTCTTTCGATGCTTTAAGACTCACTTGGATAGCAATTGGTACCAAAAGAAGAAAATTAGAGAAGAAGAAGAAGAACAAAAACAAAGCATATACAAAAGGGAAACTACAGATTCGATTTTATAACAATAAGAGAAAAGAAGAAAATCTTACACCGGTGTTACTTCTCAGCACAAGCTTCATTCTCATTCTCCTATGAAACTCTAATCTCTTCTGATTTACATAAATTAAAACTAAAAATTACATGAAAAGAAAAACAAAAACTTACACTACAAAAAATGAAAAAGTGGACTAAATTCTATTCTGCTTGGTCATCCCCTGAACGCTCTAAAAATCTCAGTATTTATAGGCAAAACCCAACCTTTGAGAGTGTACAAAGATAGGGGGAGCAAACGCTCCCCCTAATTCACTAACCAAGCCGCGGAAACACGGCTTTGGCCGCGTTTCTGGGGTATGGCCAGGTGGCCACTCCCTGTTGGTGGAACTCCCCGACTTCGCGATTAAATTTTATCTTCAGCTGGATTTGCAGTTTAAGTCCGGGATTTTGATGAAATGGCCTTTGATCTTTGGCTTCAACGGATTGATTTGTAGGGATTTTGGTCTAAATGGTTTTCAATCGATCTGAACTGACCTGATCTGCCCTGATTTACTGATTTCAAATTAATTCTGATTTAAATCAGAATTTGATAGGCTTTTGGGCTCATTTCTCTTCCCTCTCCTTTAGGAATGGGCCTGTAAATAAATTAAACAATAATCAGGAAAAAGCAGAGTTTATTCTATAATAAGTATGAGAATATGATAATGAATGTGCAATATTAGCGACCGATCATTGACCAAAAGTCAAACGTTCAGCCCTGATTGGCCTGATTTAGGCCTTATAAGAGCCGAATAGGGCCTAAATGGGGAGAAAACATGATTTTTAAGAGCCGAGAGTGGTATTGCATAGTTTCAATGTACAAATACTATCAACTAAACTTATTTCTAATCTTAATTGTGAAGTTAGACCAAAAACCAAACTATCAGCCCCGATTTTACTAAACCAGACCTTATAAGACCCGAATAGGGAACAGGCATAGGGTATTTCTCAAGAGGTAGGAGTAGTATTAGATTATTTATATGTACAATTATTTTTAATTAACCTTTTTTCTAGTATCAATTAGGAAGTTTGATCAAAAGTCAAACTTTCAGCTCTGATTGGCTAGAACTAGGCCTTATAAGAGCCGCGTAGGGCCCAAATAGGGAGAAAATATAGTTCTCAAGAGTTGGGAGTTGTATTATGAAATTTCTGTGTATAAATAATACCAATTAGCCTTATTCTAGTCTTAATTAGAAAGTTTGACCAAAAGTCAAACTTTCAGCCCGAATTGGTTTACTTTAGGCCTTATAAGAGCCAAATATAGCCTAAACGTGGAGAAAACGTCATTTTCAAGTGCCAGGAGTGTATTACATAGTTTTTTTGTGTAAATACTATCAATTAAACTTATTTCTAGTATTAATTGGGAAGTTTAACCCAAAGCCAAACTTTTAGCCCCGATTGGCCTAACTAGGTCTTATAAGAGCTGAATAGAGAACAAACATAGGGAAAACATAGTTCTCAAGAGTCGGGAGTAGTATTACATAGTTTCTATGTACAAATATTTTCAATTAAACTTATTTCTAGTCATAACTGGGAAGTTTAACCAAAAGCCAAACTTTCAGCCCCGATTGGCCTAAATTTGGCCTTGTAGGAACCGAATAAGGAATAAACAGGGGGAAATAGTAGTTTTCAAGAGTCGGGAGTAGTATTAAATAGTTTATATGTATAATTACTTCCAATTAATTTTTTCTAGCATTAATTAGGAAATTTGACTAAAAGTCAAACTTTCAGCCCTGTTTACCCTGAACTAGACCTTATAAGAGCGAGTAGAGCCCACATGGGAAGAAAACGTGGTTCTCAAGAGCCGGGAGTAGTATTACATAGTTTCTATGTACAATTACTTCCTATTAACTTTATTTCTAATCTTAATTGAGAATTTGACTAAAAGTCAAACTTTTATCCCTGATTGGCCTGAACTAGGCCATAATAAGAGTTAAATAGGGCCCAAATGGGGAGAAAACGTGGTTCTCAAGAGCCGAAAACGGTATTACATAGTTTCTATACACAAATACTATCAATTAAACTTATTTTTATTATTAATTGGGAAGTTTAATAAAAAGTCAAACTTTCAGGCTCGACTGGTCTGAATTAAACCCTATAATAGTCGAAAAGGACCTAAAAGTGAAGAAATATGGTTTTTAAGAGCAGTGAGTTATATTACATAGTTTCTATATATAAATACTCTTAATTAACCTTGTTTTTATTCTTAATTGGGAAGTTTGATCAAAAGTCAAACTTTTAGCCTCGATTGGCCAAAATTAGGCCATATAAGAGCAAATAGGCCTTAAATAGGGAGAAAACGTGATTTTAAGAACCGAGATTGATATTGCATAGTTTCTATGTCCAAATAATATCAATTAAACTTATTTCTTATCTTAATTGTGAAGTTTAACCAAAAGCCAAACTTTTAGCCCCGATTGAAATAAATTAGGACTTATAAGAGCCAAATAGGGAGCTTAGGGAAAACATGGTTCTCAAGAGTCGGGAGTAGTATTACAATGTTTCTATGGATAATTACTTTCAATTAACCCTATTTCTATTATTATTTGAGAAGTTTGGCTAAAAGTCAAACTTTCAGCTCTGATTGACCTGAACTAAACCTTATAGTAGCCGAATAGGGAACAAACATGGGAAAACATGGTTTTCAAGAGCCGATTAGAGCCCAAATGGGGAGAAAACATTGTTATTAAGAGGCAGGAATAGTATTTCATAGTTTTTATACATAAATAATACAATTAACCTTACTTATCATTTTAATTGAAAAGTTTGACCAAAGTAAACTTTCAGTGCTGATTGGGCTTACAAGACCCAAATAGGGCCTATATATGGAGAAAACATGGTTTTCAAGAGCCATGAGTGGCATTAAATAGTTATTTTATAAAAATACTATCAATTAACCTTGCTTCTAATCTTAATTGGGAGTTTGACCAAAAGTTAAACTTTCATCCCCGATTGGCTTGAATTAGGCCATATAAGAGTCAATAGGGCTCAAACAGAGAGAAAACATGGTTTTTAAGAGTCGGGAGTGGTATTACATAGTTTTTATGTACAAATACTACCAATCAACCTTATTTCTACTCTTAATTAGGTAGTTTGACTGATAGTCAAACTTTCATTCCCGATTGGCCTTAACTAGGCCTTATAAGAGCTGAATCATGAATAAACATTGAAAAAATGTGGTTTTCAAGAGCCGAGAGTAACATTACATAGTTATATGTACAATTACTATAATTAACCTTGTTTCTCATATTAATTGGGAAGTTTGACCAAAAGCCAAACTTTCGACCATGATTGGCGTGAACTAGGCCTTATAAGTGTCGACTAGGAACCAAATAGGGAGAAAACATGGTTCTCAAGAGCCGAGAGTAGTATTACATAATTTTTATGTACAATTACTACCAATTATTCTTATTTCTAATTTAGAAGTTTAACCAAAAGTCTAACTTTCATCCCCTATTGGCCTGAACTAGGTAATGCAAGGGCCGAATAGGGCCTAAACGGGAGAGAAAATGTGATTTTCAAGAGTCTGGAGTGAAGTTACATAGTTTCTCTGTACAAATACTATCAATTAAACTTTTTCTAGCCTTAATTGAAAAGTTTGACTAAAAGTCAAACTTTCAGCCCTGATTGGCCTAATCCTTATAAGAGCCGAATAGAGCTAGGAGAAAACATGATTTTCGAGAGCCGGAGTGGTATTACATAGTTTCTATGTATAAATACTATCAATTAAACTTATTCTAATCTTAAATGAGAAGTTTAACTAAAAGCCAAACTTTCGGCCTCGATTGGCCTAAACCAGGCCTTATAAGAGCTGAAAAGGGAACAAACATGGGAAAAATATGGTTCTCAAGAGTCAGAGTGATCGAAGGTGAACCGTGCACCGAAATGTGTAATTTGAAATTTAGAGTTTAAGTGTGTGTGTTTTGGCTTCCTCGATACTTCCTTTATAGCAAAGTGGTTATACGGGTCGAATCTACGGGGACAGAAGGTAATAAAAGCATTAACGGTCATTTCACAAGTGTGTTAATTAGTTCTTCTTTGGTTCGAAAGAATCAAAAGGAAAAGAAAAGAAAACAAGAATAAGGAAGAGAAGAAGATAATGAAAACATAAAAGAAAAGATAGCATAGTGGTTTAGAACTAGGTTTTTAAAACAAATCAAAATAAAGAAAGATCATGGCCAACTCCCTACTAATTGCTTCCATTAACCATACTAACCTTATGAATGATAAGAGCCTCACATTAGATCTTTGGCGACATTAGGCTTGATTACAAGGCATTCAAAGCATGGCCCATAAGATTATTCTTCTTCCTCAATCTTGTTTCACAAGGCAAACTTGAACATCAACCCATCAAGATCCATTAGAAGGTAAGCATGGGATGAGAAGCAAGTGCACAAATTGTATTAACCAAAGATGAGTGAATGAAATCAAATTTGAATCACAAACAAACCAATTCTAACATTAAATCATCAAAACTAATTAGATGCAATCATGAAATATGAAAGTTAGATGCAAGTTAGCAAGTTAGAAGTTAGAACCCATCATCATGAGCCATCAATGGTTCTTGCAAGAAAAAGGCCTTATATGATGCTATTAGATTCATGTAGGTTATCAGTCAACTGTTATAGGTTAGTAGTTAGTTAGCCATGAAGAAGAACTAGCTAAGCATCTTGGAAGAAATTAAAGAAGAAATATGGAAGAGAAAGGAGGTATTTTTCATAGATTATCACTATCTATTACAAAGTCTCTCTCCTTTTTCCCGAATCACTCTCTAATCTAATCCTAGATCTATATAAAAAAGAAGAAAATACAAAAAAAGGAAAAGAAAATCCTAAACTAATCTTAAGGAGAAGAAACCCTAGCTATTGGTCTCATTACTCGTATTCTGGCTCATACGTGCACCATTTATAGGCAATGACACGCGTAGAGATCAGGGCCACGGCCCAATCTGACGCGTGGCCGCTTTTGTGCGGCTTGATCAGGGCTAATGACCCTGATCTTTTGGTCACATCTTGGTCTTGCTTCAAGATGCTTCTATATATATATCTTGTTTTGTGTATTTGATCCGTATATTCTGCAAATACGGTCTTCAATTTGGGATTCAATGTTTCTTCTAGAACCTTGGCCGCCAAGAAATGTGGATTAATTACCTGAAAATTGGTTTAATTAGGCTCTTATTTTCACTTTGCCCTATCCTTTGTAATATCCATATAAGAGACACAAACACAGGTAGTAGTATTTTATTCATAAACTGGCAGAAAAATGCGATGATAAAATGCAAAATTGATGAATAATCGGGAGTAGTATTACATAGTTTCTATGTACAAATACTAACCGTTAAACTAATTTTTAGTCTTAATTGGAAGTTTGATTAAAAGCCAAAATTTCATCCCTGATTGGACTAAACTAGGCCTTATAGGAGCCGAATAGAGAACAAATATTAGGAAAACGTGGTTCTCAATAGTCGGGAGTAATAATACATAGTTTTTATGTACAATTACTTCCAATTAATCATGTTTCTAGTATTCATTGGGAAGTTTGACAAAAATAAAAATTTTGGCTCCATTGGCCTTTACTAGGCCTATATAAGAGCCGAGTAGGGACAAACGGGGAGAAACCACGGTTCTTAAGAGTCAGGAGTAATATTACATAGTTTCTATGTCTAATTACTACCAGTTCACCTTATTTCTAGTCTTAATTGAAAAGTTTGACCAAAAGTTAAACTTTCTTCCCAGATTGGTTTGAACTAGGCCTTATAAGAGCTGAATAGGATCTAAACAGAGAGAAAATACGATTTTTAATAGCCGTGATTAGTATTACATAGTTTCTATGTATAACTACTACCAATTAACCTTGTTTCGAGTTTTAATTGGGTACCTTCACCAAAGTCAAACTTTCAACCCTGATTGGCCAAAATAGACTTAAAAGAGCCGAATAGGTCATAAACGAGGAGAAAATAAGATTTTTAAGAGCCGGATTGGTATTACATAGATTATATATGCAAATATTATCAATTAAACTTATTTCTATTCTTAATTAGGAAGTTTAGCCAAAATCCAAACTTTCATCCCCGATTAGACTAAACTAAGCCTTATAAGAGCCGAATAAGAAGCAAACAAGAGGAAAATGTTCTTCATAAGAGTCAGAGTGATATTACATAGTTTCTATAATCAACTAATACCAATTAACCTTATTTCTAGTTTTAAATATTAAGTTTGACCAAAAGCTAAACTTTCAACCTCGATTGAATTAAACTAGGCCTTATAAGAGCCGAATAGGGAATGAACATGGGAAAAATGTGGTTTTCAAGAGCTGGGAGTAGTATGACATAATTTTTATATACAATTACTATAAATTAACCTTGTTTCTAGTCTTAATTGAGAAGTTTGACTAAAAGCCAAACTTTCATCCCCAATTTGCTTGAACTGGACCAATAACGAATCGAGTATAGCCCAAATGGGGAGAAAACATGATTTTCAAGAGCCGGGAGTAGTATTTCATTGTTTATATTTACAATTACTTCAAATTAATCTTATTTCTAGTATTAATTGGAAAGTTAGACAAATTAAACTTTCATCCCCGATTGGCCGACTAGGCCATATAAGAGCAGAATTGGGCCAAACGGGTAAAAAACATGATTCTAAGAGTCAGGAGTGGTATTACATAGTTTCTATACAAATAATACCAATTAAACTTATTTCTACTCTTAATTGGGAAGTTTGATCAAAAGTTAAACTTTCAGCCCTGATTGGACTAAACTAGGCCTTATATGAATCGAATAGGGAGCAAACATATGGAAAACGTGGTTCTTAAGAGCCGAGAGTAGTATTACATAGGTTATATGTAAAATTACTACTAACTAACCTTGTTCTAGTCTTAATTGGAAAGTTAGACTAAAAACCAAACTTTCAGACTTGATTGGCCTGAACTAGGCATTATAAGAGCCTAGGTGGTTCTTAAGAGCCGGGAGTGTTATTTCATAATTTCTATGTACAAATACTAAAAATTAACCTTATTTCTAGCCTCAGTTGGGAAGTTTAACAAAAAGTCAAACTTTCAGCACCGATTAGCCTAAGCTAGGGCCTTATAAGAGCCAAATAGGGAATAAATATGGGAAAACATGATTTTCAAGGGCCGGGAGTTGTATTACATAGTTTATATGAACAATTACTACTAACTAATCTTATTTCTAATTTTAATTTAAAAGTTTGAATAAATCCAAACTTCGGCCCTGATTGGCCTGAACTAGGCCTTATAAGAGCAGAGTAGTGCCCAAACGGGGAGAAAACGTGTTTCTCAAGAGTCGGAGGTAGTATTATATAGTTTTTATGTACAATTACTATCAATTAACTTTGTTTCTAGTCTTAACTGGGAAGTTTGAGCAAAAGTTAAATTTTTAGCCTCGATTAATTTGAACTAGACCTTATAAGAGCCAAATAGGGCCCAAATGGGGGAGAAAAACGTTGTTTTCAAGTGTCGTAGGTGGTATTTCATAGCTTTATTTACAAATACTACCAATTAACCTTGTTTCTAGTCTTAGTTGGGAAGTTTGACCAAAAGTCAAACTTTTAACCCCGATTGCCTTAAACTAGGCCTTATAAGAGCCGAATATTGGGCCTAAATGGGGAGAAAACGTGATTTTCAACAGTCGAGTGTGAAATTACATAGTTTTTATGTACAAGTCTATGAATTAAACCAATTTCTCATCTGAATTTGTTAGTTTGACCAAAAGCCAAACTTTTATTCTCAGTTGGCCAAAATTAGGACTTATAAGAGCTGAATAGGAACAAACATGGGGAAAACATGGTTATCAAGAGTCGAAAGTAGAATTACATCATTTTTATGTATAATTACTTTTAATTAACTTTGTTTCTAATATTATTTAGAAAGTTTGACAAAAAGTCAAAACTTTCTGCCCTAATTGGCCTGAACTAGGCCTTATAAGAGCCGAATATGGCACAAATGGGGAGAAAATGTGGTTCTCAAGAGCCAGGAGTAGTATTTTATAATTTTAATGTACAATTACTTCTAATTAACCTTATTTCTATTCTTAATTGGAAAGTTTAACCAAAATTAACCTTTCATCCCTGATTGGCCTGAACGAGGCCATATATAAGAGTAAAATATGGCCCAAACCGGGAGAAAACATGGTTTAACCATAGAGTGGTATTACAAGATTCTATATACGAATACTACCCATTAACCTTATTTCCAGTCTAAATTGGGAAGTTTAAGAAAATATCAAACTTTCAGTCCCGATTGGTCTGAATTAGGCCTTATAAGAGTCGTATAGGGCCTAAACGGGGAGAAAACATGGTTTTCAAGAGCCATTTAGCACCCTTTTTTCGGAATACGTACTTGCATATGTATTTTGATTTCTCGATCATATTTTTTGATTTACTTCACGAATTTTTTTATTTTATGATTATTTATGTGATTGTTTTTCATTAGATCCGGATTCGTGAACTCGGAGTCAGCCCTAGTCTGAAGCGGGGACCCGATCCCAGTTTATTTCTCGATTTGGTCTTCTGGTAGTTTGATTTGACCAATTTCAATTTCAAACATTATTTTTCAGTATTTTAGATTTTTCATGATTTTTTGAAATTTTTCCGAATTACTCTGCAAAATCTTCAAAATCGGTGCGACGGATATGACTTGTCGATTCCAGGGTTTATAGTTTACAAACGGAGTTGAATTTTTAGAAACTGCTTTCACAGTACTTCTTAGAATCATATTTTCTATTTTAACGCATATGACTATTAATCAATCTTCCCAATTAAGACTAGAAATAAGGTTAATTGATAGAATTTATAAAAGGAATTATTTAATACCTCTCCCAGCTCTTAAGAACCACGTTCTCTCTCTGTTTGGGCCTTATTGGACTCTTATATGGCCTAGTTCAGGCCAATTAGGAATGAAAGTTAGACTTTTGGTCAAACTTCTCAATTTTTATTAGAAATAAAGTTAATTGGAAGTAATTATAAATAAACACTATGTAATAGCACTCCCAACTCTTGATTGGTAGTAATTGTACATAAGAACTATGTAATACTACTCCTGGCCCTTGAGAACCACGTTTTCTCCCCGTATGGACCCTACTTGGTTCTTATAAGGCCTAGGTTTAGGCCGATCAGGCAGAAAGTTTGACTTTTTGTCAAATTTCCCAATTAGTATGAAACAAGGTTAATTGGAAGTAATTGTACATAGAAACTATGTAATACTACTCCCAACTCTGGAGAACCACTTTTTCCCATGTTTGTTCCCTTTTCAGTTAAGGCCAATCGGAGCTGAAAGTTTGGCTTTTGGTCAAACTTTTCAATTAAGACAAGAAATAAGTTTAATTGGTAGTATTTATACATGAAACTATGTAATATCTCTTATGGCTCTTAAAAATCTCGTTTTCTCACCGCTTAGGCCCATTCGGCTCTTTAAGGCCAAATTTAGACCAAACGGGCTAAAAATTTGACTTTTGCTTACCAATTATGACTAGAAATAAGGTTAATTGATAGTTAAATAGAAACTATGTAATACCACTCATAGTTCTTGAAAATCATATTTTCTCCCATTTAGGCCTAATTCGTCTCTTGTAAGGCCTACTTCAGACCAATCAGTGCTGAAATTTTGACTTTTGGTCAGACTTCCCAATTAATACTAGAAACAAGGTCAATAGAAAGTAATTGTATATAGAAACTATGTATTATTACTTTCGACTCTTGAGAATCACGTTTTCCCCATGTTTGTTCCCTATTCGGCTCTTAATAAGGCTTAGTTTAGTCCAATCGGGGCTGAAAGTTTGGCTTTTGATCAAACTTCCCAATTAAGATTAGAGTTAAGGTTAATTGATAGTATTTATATATAGAAACTATGTAATACCCCTCCAGCAACTAAAAATCACTTTTTCTCTCTGTTTAGGCCCATTCAGCTTTTATAAGGCCTAATTTAGGCCAACCGGGGCTGTAAGTTTGACTTTTGGTCATACTTGCCAATTAAGACTAGAAACAACGTTAATTGGTAGTATTTATACATAGAAACTATGTAATACCACCCACAGTTCATGAAAATAAATTTTTCTCCCATTTAAGCCCAGCTCGTCTCTTATAAGGCATAGTTCAGACCAATCGGGACTGAAAATTTGTCTTTTAGAAAATACTTTCAATAAAAATAAAAAAATAAGGTTAATTAGTAGTATTTGTACATTGAAACTATGTAATACTAATCTCAGCTCTTGAGAACCATGTTTCTCCCAGTTTGAGCCCTATTTGGCTATTATATGGCCTACTTTAGGCCAATCGGGTATAAAAGTTTGACTTTTGGTCAAACTTCCCAATTAAAAGTAGAAATAAGGCTAATTGGTAGAAATTGTACATAGAAACTATGTAATACTACTACAAGCTCTTGAGAACCACATTTTCTCCCTATGTGGCCCCAACTCAGCTCTTATAAGGCCTAAGTTCAGGCTAATGAGCCGAAAGTTTGACTTTTGTCAAACTTCCCAATTAATAGTAGAAACAAGGTTAATTGAAAGTTTACATAAAAACTATGTAAGTAACTCTCGACCCTTGGAATCACTTTTCCCCATGTCTGTTCCCTATTCGGCTCCTATAGGCCTAGTTTAGGCCAATCTAGACTGAAAGTTTGGTTTATGGTCAAACTTTCAAATTAAAACTAGAAATAAGTTTAATTAATAGTATTTGTACATGAAAACTATGTAATACTACTCTCGACTTTTGAGAACCAAGTTTTCCCATGTTTGTTCCCTATTCGGTTCTTATAAGGCCTTATTGAGGCCAATCGAGATTGAAAGTTTGGCTTTTGATCAAATTTCTCAATAAAAACTGGAAACAAGGTAAATTGGTAGTATTATACATAGAAACTATGTAATACCCTTCCCAGCTATTAAAAATCATGCTTTCTCCCCATTTACACCCATTGGCTCTTATAAGGCCTAATTCAGGCCAATTGAGAATGAAAGTTTGACTTTTAGTCAAACTTGCCAATTAAGACTAGAAACATGGTTAATTGCTGATATTTATACATAGAAACTATGTAACACCACGGTTCTCAAAAATCACGTTTTCTCCCATTTAAGCTCTATTCGTCTCTTATAAGACTTAGTTCAGACCAACCAGGGTTAAAAATTTGGCTTTTGGTCAAACTTTCAATTAAGATTAGAAATAAGGTTAATCAGTAGTATTTATACATAGAAACTATGTAATACCACTCTCAGCTCTTGAGGACCATATTTTCTCCCCGTTTGGACCATATTGGGCTCTTATACAGCTTCTTCAGGCCAATCAGAGATAAAAATTTGACTTTTGGTCAAACTTCTTAATTAAGACTTTAAGAGCCGAGTAGGGCTCACACAGGGAGAAAAACTATGTAATTTTCAACAGTCGAGTGTGAAATTACATAGTTTTTATGTACAAGTCTATGAATTAAACTAATTTCTCATCTGAATTTGTTAGTTTGACCAAAAGCCAAACTTTTATCCTCAGTTGGCCTAAACTAGGACTTATAAGAGCTGAATAGGAAAAAACATGGGGAAAACATGGTTATCAACAGTCGAAAGTAGAATTACATCATTTTTATGTATAATTACTTTTAATTAACTTTGTTTCTAATATTATTTAGAAAGTTTGACAAAAAGTCAAAACTTTCTGCCCTAATTGGCCTGAACTAGGCTTTATAAGAGCCGAATATGGCACAAATGGGGAGAAAATGTGGTTCTCAAGAGCCAGGAGTAGTATTTCATAATTTTAATGTACAATTACTGCTAATTAACCTTGTTTCTATTCTTAATTGGAAAGTTTAACCAAAATTAACCTTTCATCCCTGATTGGCCTGAACGAGGCCATATATAAGAGTAAAATATGGCCCAAACCGAGAGAAAACATGGTTTAACCATAGAGTGGTATTACAAGATTCTATATACGAATACTACCCATTAACCTTATTTCCAGTCTAAATTGGGAAGTTTAAGAAAATATCAAACTTTCAGTCCCGATTGGTCTGAATTAGGCCTTATAAGAGTCGTATAGGGCCTAAACGGGGAGAAAACATGGTTTTCAAGAGCCATTTAGCACCCCTTTTCTGGAATACGTACTTGCATACGTATTTTGATTTCTCGATCATATTTTTTGATTTACTTCACGAATTTTTTATTTTATGATTATTTATGTGATTGTTTTTCATTAGATCCGGATTTGTGAACTCATAGTCAGCCCTAGTCTGAAGCGGGAACCCGATCCCAGTTTATTTCTCGATTTGGTCTTCTGGTAGTTAGATTTGACCGACTTCAATTTCAAACATTATTTTTCAATATTTTAGATTTTTCATGATTTTTTTGAATTTTTCCGAATTATTCTGCAAAATCTTCAAAATCGGTGCGACGGATATGACTTGTCGATTCCAGGGTTTGTAGTTTACAAACGGAGTTGAATTTTTAGAAACTGCTTTCACAGTACTTCTTAGAATCATATTTTCTATTTTAACGCATATGACTATAAATCAATCTTCCCAATTAAGACTAGAAATAAGGTTAATTGATAGAATTTGTAAAAGGAATTATTTAATACCTCTCCCAGCTCTTAAGAACCACGTTCTCTCTCTGTTTGGGCCTTATTAGACTCTTATATGGCCTAATTTAGGCTAATTAGGAATGAAAGTTAGACTTTTGGTCAAACTTCTCAATTTTTATTAGAAATAAAGTTAATTGGAAGTAATTATAAATAAACACTATGTAATAGCACTCCCAACTCTTGATTGGTAGTAATTGTACATAAGAACTATGTAATACTACTCCTGGCCCTTGAGAACCACGTTTTCTCCCCGTATGGACCCTACTTGGTTCTTATAAGGCCTAGGTTTAGGCCGATCAGGCAGAAAGTTTGACTTTTTATCAAATTTCCCAATTAGTATGAAACAAGGTTAATTGGAAGTAATTGTACATAGAAACTATGTAATACTACTCCCAACTCTGGAGAACCACTTTTTCCCAATGTTTGTTCCCTTTTCAGTTAAGGCCAATCGGAGCTGAAAGTTTGGCTTTTGGTCAAACTTTTCAATTAAGACAAGAAATAAGTTTAATTGGTAGTATTTATACATGAAACTATGTAATATCTCTTATGGCTCTTAAATATCTCGTTTTCTCACTGCTTAGGCCCATTCGGCTCTTTAAGGCCAAATTTAGACCAAACGGGCTAAAACTTTGACTTTTGCTTACCAATTATGACTAGAAATAAGTTAATTGATAGTTAAATAGAAACTATGTAATACCACTCATAGTTCTTGAAAATCATATTTTCTCCCATTTAGGCCTAATTCGTCTCTTGTAAGGCCTACTTCAGACCAATCAGTGCTGAAATTTTGACTTTTGGTCAGACTTCCCAATTAATACTAGAAACAAGGTCAATAGAAAGTAATTGTATATAGAAACTATGTATTATTACTTTTAACTCTTGAGAATCACGTTTTCCCCATTTTTGTTCCCTATTCGGCTCTTAATAAGGCTTAGTTTAGTCCAATCGGGGCTGAAAGTTTGGCTTTTGATCAAACTTCCCAATTAAGATTAGAGTTAAGGTTAATTGGTAGTATTTATATATAGAAACTATGTAATACCCCTCCAGCAACTAAAAATCACTTTTTCTCTCTGTTTAGGCCCATTCAGCTTTATAAGGCCTAATTTAGGCCAACCGGGGCTGCAAGTTTGACTTTTGGTCATACTTGCCAATTAAGACTAGAAACAACGTTAATTGGTAGTATTTATACATAGAAACTATGTAATACCAACCACAGTTCATGAAAATAAATTTTTCTCCCATTTAGGCCCAGCTCGTCTCTTATAAGGCATAGTTCAGACCAATCGGGACTGAAAATTTGTCTTTTAGAAAATACTTCCAATAAAAACAAAAAAATAAGGTTAATTAGTAGTATTTGTATATTGAAACTATGTAATACCAACCTCAGCTCTTGAGAACCATTTTCTCCCTGTTTGAGCCCTATTTGGCTATTATATGGCCTACTTTAGGCCAATCGGGTATAAAAGTTTGACTTTTGGTCAAACTTCCCAATTAAAAGTAGAAATAAGGCTAATTGGTAGAAATTGTACATAGAAACTATGTAATACTACTACAAGCTCTTGAGAACCACATGTTCTCCCTATGTGGCCCCAACTCAGCTCTTATAAGGCCTAAGTTCAGGCTAATGAGCCGAAAGTTTAACTTTTGTCAAACTTCCCAATTAATAGTAGAAACAAGGTTAATTGAAAGTTTACATAAAAACTATGTAAGTAACTCTCGACCCTTGGAATCACTTTTCCCCATGTCTGTTCCCTATTCGGCTCCTATAGGCCTAGTTTAGGCCAATCTAGACTGAAAGTTTGGTTTATGGTCAAACTTTCAAATTAAAACTAGAAATAAGTTTAATTAATAGTATTTGTACATGAAAACTATGTAATACTACTCTCGACTTTTGAGAACCAAGTTTTCCCATGTTTGTTCCCTATTCGGTTCTTATAAGGCCTTATTGAGGCCAATCGAGGTTGAAAGTTTGGCTTTTGATCAAATTTCTCAATTAAAACTGGAAACAAGGTAAATTGGTAGTATTATACATAGAAACTATGTAATACCCTTCTCAGCTATTAAAAATCATGTTTTCTCCCCGTTTACGCCCATTGGCTCTTATAAGGCCTAATTCAGGCCAATTGAGAATGAAAGTTTGACTTTTAGTCAAACTTGCCAATTAAGACTAGAAACATGGTTAATTGCTGATATTTATACATAGAAACTATGTAATACCATGGTTCTCAAAAATCACGTTTTCTCCCATTTAGGCTCTATTCGTCTCTTATAAGACTTAGTTCAGACCAACCAGGGTTAAAAATTTGACTTTTGGTCAAACTTTCAATTAAGATTAGAAATAAGGTTAATCAGTAGTATTTATACATAGAAACTATGTAATACCACTCTCAGCTCTTGAGGACCATATTTTCTCCCCGTTTGGACCATATTGGGCTCTTATACGGCTTCTTCAGGCCAATCAGAGATAAAAATTTGTCTTTTGGTCAAACTTCTTAATTAAGACTTTAAAAGCCGAGTAGGGCTCACACAGGGAGAAAAACTATGTAATTTTCAACAGTCGAGTGTGAAATTACATAGTTTTTATGTACAAGTTCTATGAATTAAACCAATTTCTCATCTGAATTTGTTAGTTTGACCAAAAGCCAAACTTTTATCCTCAGTTGGCCTAAACTAGGACTTATAAGAGCTGAATAGGAACAAACATGGGGAAAACATGGTTATCAAGAGTCGAAAGTAAAATTACATCATTTTTATGTATAATTACTTTTAATTAACTTTGTTTCTAATATTATTTAGAAAGTTTGACAAAAAGTCAAAACTTTCTGCCCTAATTGGCCTGAACTAGGCCTTATAAGAGCCGAATATGGCACAAATGGGGAGAAAATGTGGTTCTCAAGAGCCAGGAGTAGTATTTCATAATTTTAATGTACAATTACTGCTAATTAACCTTGTTTCTATTCTTAATTGGAAAGTTTAACCAAATTAACCTTTCATCCTTGATTGGCCTGAACGAGGCCATATATAAGAGTAAAATATGGCCCAAACTGGGAGAAAACATGGTTTAACCATAGAGTGGTATTACAAGATTCTATATACGAATACTACCCATTAACCTTAATTCCAGTCTAAATTGGGAAGTTTAAGAAAATATCAAACTTTCAGTTCTGATTGGTCTGAATTAGGCCTTATAAGAGTCGTATAGGGCCTAAACGGGGAGAAAACATAGTTTTCAAGAGCCATTTAGCACCCCTTTTCCGGAATACATACTTGCATACGTATTTTGATTTCTCGATCATATTTTTTGATTTACTTCACGAATTTTTTTATTTTATGATTATTTATGTGATTGTTTTTCATTAGATCCGGATTCGTGAACTCGGAGTCAGCCCTAGTCTGAAGCGGGGACCCAATCCCAGTTTATTTCTCGATTTGGTCTTCTGGTAGTTAGATTTGACCAATTTCAATTTCAAACATTATTTTTCAATATTTTAGATTTTTCATGATTTTTTTGAAATTTTCCGAATTATTCTGCAAAATCTTCAAAATCGGTGCGACGGATGTGACTTATCGATTCCAGGGTTTGTAGTTTACAAACGGAGTTGAATTTTTAGAAACTGCTTTCACAGTACTTCTTAGAATCATATTTTCTATTTTAACGCATATGACTATTAATCAATCTTCCCAATTAAGACTAGAAATAAGGTTAATTGATAGAATTTGTAAAAGGATTTATTTAATACCTCTCCCAGCTCTTAAGAAACACGTTCTCTCTCTGTTTGGGCCTTATTGGACTCTTATATGGCCTAGTTCAGGCCAATTAGGAATTGAAGTTAGACTTTTGGTCAAACTTCTCAATTTTTATTAGAAATAAAGTTAATTGGAAGTAATTATAAATAAACACTATGTAATAGCACTCCCAACTCTTGATTGGTAGTAATTGTACATAAGAACTATGTAATACTACTCCTGGCCCTTGAGAACCACGTTTTCTCCCCGTATAGACCCTACTTGGTTCTTATAAGGCCTAGGTTTAGGCCGATCAGGCAAAAAGTTTGACTTTTTGTCAAATTTCCCAATTAGTATGAAACAAGATTAATTGGAAGTAATTGTACATAGAAACTATGTAATACTACTCCCAACTCTGGAGAACCACTTTTTCCCAATGTTTGTTCCCTTTTCAGTTAAGGCCAATCGGAGCTGAAAGTTTGGCTTTTGGTCAAACTTTTCAATTAAGACAAGAAATAAGTTTAATTGGTAGTATTTATACATGAAACTATGTAATATCTCTTATGGCTCTTAAAAATCTCGTTTTCTCACCGCTTAGGCCCATTCGGCTCTTTAAGGCCAAATTTAGACCAAACGGGCTAAAAATTTGACTTTTGGTCATACTTACCAATTATGACTAGAAACAAGGTTAATTGATAGTTAAATAGAAACTATGTAATATCACTCACAGTTCTTGAAAATCATATTTTCTCCCATTTAGGCCTAATTCGTCTCTTGTAAGGCCTATTTCAGACCAATCAGTGCTGAAATTTTGACTTTTGGTCAAACTTTCCAATTAATACTAGAAACAAGGTTAATAGAAAGTAATTGTATATAGAAACTATGTATTATTACTTTCGACTCTTGAGAATCACGTTTTCCCCATGTTTGTTCCCTATTCGGCTCTTAATAAGGCTTAGTTTAGTCCAATCGGGGCTGAAAGTTTGGCTTTTGATCAAACTTCTCAATTAAGATTAGAGTTAAGGTTAATTGGTAGTATTTATATATAGAAACTATGTAATACCCCTCTAGCAATTAAAAATCACTTTTTCTCTCCGTTTAGGCCTATTTAGCTTTTATAAGGCCTAATTTAGGCCAACCGGGGCTGCAAGTTTGACTTTTGGTCATACTTGCCAATTAAGACTAGAAACACGTTAATTGGTAGTATTTATACATAGAAACTATGTAATACCACCCACAGTTCATGAAAATAAATTTTTCTCCCATTTAGGCCCAGCTCGTCTCTTATAAGGCATAGTTCAGACCAATCGGGACTGAAAATTTGTCTTTTAGAAAATACTTCCAATAAAAACAAAAATATAAGGTAAATTAGTAGTATTTGTACATTGAAACTATGTAATACCAATCTCAGCTCTTGAGAACCATGTTTCTCTCTGTTTGAGCCCTATTTGGCTATTATATGGCCTACTTTAGGCCAATCGGGTATAAAAGTTTGACTTTTGGTCAAACTTCCCAATTAAAAGTAGAAATAAGGCTAATTGGTAGAAATTGTACATAGAAACTATGTAATACTACTACAAGCTCTTGAGAACCACATTTTCTCCCTATGTGGCCCCAACTCAGCTCTTATAAGGCCTAAGTTCAGGCTAATGAGCCGAAAGTTTGACTTTTGTCAAACTTCCCAATTAATAGTAGAAACAAGGTTAATTGAAAGTTTACATAAAAACTATGTAAGTAACTCTCGACCCTTGAAATCACTTTTTCCCCATGTCTATTCCCTATTCGGCTCCTATAGGCCTAGTTTAGGCCAATCTAGACTGAAAGTTTGGTTTATGGTCAAACTTTCAAATTAAAACTAGAAATAAGTTTAATTAATAGTATTTGTACTTGAAAAATATGTAATACTACTCTCGACTTTTGAGAACCAAGTTTTCCCATGTTTGTTCCCTATTTGGTTCTTATAAGGCCTTATTGAGGCCAATCGAGGTTGAAAGTTTGGCTTTTGATCAAATTTCTCAATTAAAACTGAAAACAAGGTAAATTGGTAGTATTATACATAGAAACTATGTAATACCCTTCCCAGCTATTAAAAATCATGTTTTCTCCCCGTTTACGCCCATTGGCTCTTATAAGACCTAATTCAGGCCAATTGAGAATGAAAGTTTGACTTTTAGTCAAACTTGCCAATTAAGATTAGAAACAAGGTTAATTGCTGATATTTATACATAGAAACTATGTAATACCACGGTTCTCAAAATCACGTTTTCTCCCATTTAGGCTCTATTCATCTCTTATAAGACTTAGTTCAGACCAACCAGGGTTAAAAATTTGACTTTTGGTCAAACTTTCAATTAAGATTAGAAATAAGGTTAATCAGTAGTATTTATACATAGAAACTATGTAATACCACTCTTAGCTCTTGAGGACCATATTTTCTCCCCGTTTGGACCATATTGGGCTCTTATACGGCTTCTTCAGGCCAATCAGAGATAAAAATTTGACTTTTGGTCAAACTTCTTATTAAGACTTTAAGAGCCGAGTAGGGCTCACACAGGGAGAAAAACTATGTAATTTTCAACAGTCGAGTGTGAAATTACATAGTTTTTATGTACAAGTCTATGAATTAAACCAATTTCTCATCTGAATTTGTTAGTTTGACCAAAAGCCAAACTTTTATCCTCAGTTGGCCTAAACTAGGACTTATAAGAGCTGAATAGGATCAAACATGGGGAAAACATGGTTATCAAGAGTCGAAAGTAAAATTACATCATTTTTATGTATAATTACTTTTAATTAACTTTGTTTCTAATATTATTTAGAAAGTTTGACAAAAAGTCAAAACTTTCTGCCCTAATTGGCCTGAACTAGGCCTTATAAGAGCCGAATATGGCACAAATGGGGAGAAAATGTGGTTCTCAAGAGCCAGGAGTAGTATTTCATAATTTTAATGTACAATTACTGCTAATTAACCTTTTTTCTATTCTTAATTGGAAAGTTTAACCAAAATTAACCTTTCATCCTTGATTGGCCTGAACGAGGCCATATATAAGAGTAAAATATGGCCCAACCGGGAGAAAACATGGTTTAACCATAGAGTGGTATTACAAGATTCTATATACGAATACTACCCATTAACCTTAATTCCAGTCTAAATTGGGAAGTTTAAGAAAATATCAAACTTTCAGTCCTGATTGGTCTGAATTAGGCCTTATAAGAGTCGTATAGGGCCTAAACGGGGAGAAAACATAGTTTTCAAGAGCCATTTAGCACCCCTTTTCCGGAATACATACTTGCATACGTATTTTGATTTCTCGATCATATTTTTTGATTTACTTCACGAATTTTTTTATTTTATGATTATTTATGTGATTGTTTTTCATTAGATCCGGATTCGTGAACTCGGAGTCAGCCCTAGTCTGAAGCGGGGACCCGATCCCAGTTTATTTCTCGATTTGGTCTTCTGGTAGTTAGATTTGACCAATTTCAATTTCAAACATTATTTTTCAATATTTTAGATTTTTCATGATTTTTTTGAATTTTTCCGAATTATTCTGCAAAATCTTCAAAATCGGTGCGACGGATATGACTTGTCGATTCCAGGGTTTGTAGTTTACAAACGGAGTTGAATTTTTAGAAACTGCTTTCACAGTACTTCTTAGAATCATATTTTCTATTTTAACGCATATGACTATTAATCAATCTTCCCAATTAAGACTAGAAATAAGGTTAATTGATAGAATTTGTAAAAGGATTTATTTAATACCTCTCCCAGCTCTTAAGAAACACGTTCTCTCTCTGTTTGGGCCTTATTGGACTCTTATATGCCTAGTTCAGGCCAATTAGGAATTGAAGTTAGACTTTTGGTCAAACTTCTCAATTTTTATTAGAAATAAAGTTAATTGGAAGTAATTATAAATAAACACTATGTAATAGCACTCCCAACTCTTGATTGGTAGTAATTGTACATAAGAACTATGTAATACTACTCTGGCCCTTGAGAACACGTTTTCTCCCCGTATAGACCCTACTTGTTCTTATAAGGCCTAGGTTTAGGCCGATCAGGCAAAAAGTTTGACTTTTTGTCAAATTTCCCAATTAGTATGAAACAAGATTAATTGGAAGTAATTGTACATAGAAAATGTAATACTACTACTACTCCCAACTCTGGAGAACCACTTTTTCCCATGTTTGTTCCCTTTTCAGTTAAGGCCAATCGGAGCTGAAAGTTTGGCTTTTGGTCAAACTTTTCAATTAAGACAAGAAATAAGTTTAATTGGTAGTATTTATACATGAAACTATGTAATATCTCTTATGGCTCTTAAAAATCTCGTTTTCTCACCGCTTAGGCCATTCGGCTCTTTAAGGCCAAATTTAGACCAAACGGGCTAAAAATTTGACTTTTGGTCATACTTACCAATTATGACTAGAAACAAGGTTAATTGATAGTTAAATAGAAACTATGTAATACCACTCACAGTTCTTGAAAATCATATTTTCTCCATTTAGGCCTAATTCGTCTCTTGTAAGGCCTACTTCAGACCAATCAGTGCTGAAATGTTGACTTTTAGTCAAACTTCCATTAATACTAGAAACAAGGTTAATAGAAAGTAATTGTATATAGAAACTATGTATTATTACTTTCGACTCTTGAGAATCACGTTTTCCCCATGTTTGTTCCCTATTCGGCTCTTAATAAGGCTTAGTTTAGTCCAATCGGGGCTGAAAGTTTGGCTTTTGATCAAACTTCTCAATTAAGATTAGAGTTAAGGTTAATTGGTAGTATTTATATATAGAAACTATGTAATACCCCTCTAGCAATTAAAAATCACTTTTTCTCTCCGTTTAGGCCTATTTAGCTTTTATAAGGCCTAATTTAGGCCAACCGGGGCTGCAAGTTTGACTTTTGGTCATACTTGCCAATTAAGACTAGAAACAACGTTAATTAGTAGTATTTATACATAGAAACTATGTAATACCACCCACAGTTCATGAAAATAAATTTTTCTCCCATTTAGGCCCAACTCGTCTCTTATAAGGCATAGTTCAGACCAATCGGGACTGAAAATTTGTCTTTTAGAAAATACTTCCAATAAAAACAAAAATATAAGGTAAATTAGTAGTATTTGTACATTGAAACTATGTAACCAATCTCAGCTCTTGAGAACCTTGTTTCTCTCTGTTTGAGCCCTATTTGGTTATTATATGGCCTACTTTAGGCCAATCGGGTATAAAAGTTTGACTTTTGGTCAAACTTCCCAATTAAAAGTAGAAATAAGGCTAATTGGTAGAAATTGTACATAGAAACTATGTAATACTACTACAAGCTCTTGAGAACCACATTTTCTCCCTATGTGGCCCCAACTCAGCTCTTATAAGGCCTAAGTTCAGGCTAATGAGCCGAAGTTTGACTTTTGTCAAACTTCCAATTAATAGTAGAAACAAGGTTAATTGAAAGTTTACATAAAACTATGTAAGTAACTCTCGACCCTTGAAATCACTTTTTCCCCATGTCTATTCCCTATTCGGCTCCTATAGGCCTAGTTTAGGCCAATCTAGACTGAAAGTTTGGTTTATGGTCAAACTTTCAAATTAAAACTAGAAATAAGTTTAATTAATAGTATTTGTACATGAAAAATATGTAATACTACTCTCGACTTTTGAGAACCAAGTTTTCCATGTTTGTTCCCTATTCGGTTCTTATAAGGCCTTATTGAGGCCAATCGAGGTTGAAAGTTTGGCTTTTGATCAAATTCTCAATTAAAACTGGAAACAAGGTAAATTGGTAGTATTATACATAGAAACTATGTAATACCCTTCCCAGCTATTAAAAATCATGTTTTCTTCCCGTTTACGCCCATTGGCTCTTATAAGGCCTAATTCAGGCCAATTGAGAATGAAAGTTTGACTTTTAGTCAAACTTGCCAATTAAGATTAGAAACAAGGTTAATTGCTGATATTTATACATAGAAACTATGTAATACCACGGTTCTCAAAAATCACGTTTTCTCCCATTTAGGCTCTATTCATCTCTTATAAGACTTAGTTCAGACCAACCAGGGTTAAAAATTTGACTTTTGGTCAAACTTTCAATTAAGATTAGAAATAAGGTTAATCAGTAGTATTTATACATAGAAACTATGTAATACCACTCTCAGCTCTTGAGGACCATATTTTCTCCCCGTTTGGACCATATTGGGCTCTTATACGGCTTCTTCAGGCCAATCAGAGATAAAAATTTGACTTTGGTCAAACTTCTTAATTAAGACTTTAAGAGCCGAGTAAGGCTCACACAGGGAGAAAATGTGGTTCTCAAGATCTGAGAGTAGTATTACAAAGTTTCAATCCAATTGGGCTGAAAGTTTTGACTTTTTATCAAACTTCCCAATTAATGCTAGAAAAAAGGTTAATTGGAAGTAATTGTACATAGAAACTATGTAATACTACTCTTGATTCTTATGATCCACTTTTTCCCCATCTTTGCCCCCTGTTCAGCTCCTATAAGGCCTAGTTTAGGCCAATCGGGGCTTAAAGTTTGGCCTTAGTCAAACTTTCTAATTAAGACTAGAAATAAGTTTAATTAATAGTATTTGTCCATGAAAATTATGTAATACTACTCCCGACTCTTAAGAACCAAGTTTTTCCCATGTTTATTTCCTATTCGGCTCTTATAAGGCCTTGTGTAAGTTCACCTAGAGGGGGGGTGAATAGGTGATGGCTAATCTAATGGTCACTTAATGCCTAATAATGCGGAAGCTAAAAACAATTATGACCTAATTAAATCTTTTACACTAAACACTATGTATAACATAAGAGTGTTGCCGAATTCCCCGTGAAGGGCTCTGGACAAACTCCTCTAGATTCCCCTTGAATGGGTTGAGGTGCCTCGTTGGCTCTCTTGGTTGAATACAAGTGTTAGTCAACAATCCCACGCAAGTATATCAATATGAGCACAAGGAATATATCATGCATATAAAGGTAAAGACAAGATAAGTAATGCAAGATATAAAAGAGACAAAGAGAGAGAGAATAAGCAATCACAAACACAAGGGTATGTTTCGAGGTTCGAGCACACTTGCTCTACATCCCCGCCTTCGACACACGAAGGATTTCCACTATGCTAGATCCCAATGGATCTCTCCTCGGTGCCGCAACACCTACAAGCCCTCAGACTCCCTAGTCCCGTACACACGCAAGCTCACTAGCTCGCCGAGGCCGCACCTCAAACCACCGAGTCCGCACAAGAACTCTAAACTACCACGAGCACACTTGCCCATCTCCTCAAAGTACAAAGATGAAACCTTTGGTGATCTACAACACTTTGATCACCAATTACAAACTCTCACAACACAATCCTATGGATAGATAAGGCAATGGATAGCTCAAGTGATTATGAGAAAGCAAGGAAAGAACTATGGTGAAAAACTCAAGAAATCACTTTATACACCTTTATAAAATCTTCCCTTTAGATTGGAAGTATTTGCTCTCTATTTTGTGGAGAAAAACTCTTCTGAAAGAATGGGAAAAACTGGCTCTAAAGGTCTCCAAAATCTTCTTACAAAACAATGACCAAACCCCCAAATTTATAGGCCAGAAAAATATAGCCGTTGGGGTCTATCAGACCTGCCGGTCGCCGGGCCAGTCGACCGCCAACGGTCAAAATCCGACCGTTGGAGCCTCCGGTCGACCGCCCGGGTCGACCGAGCAACTGGAGGAGAGAGTGAACTCTCTGTCGGTCGACCGGTACGGTCGGCCGAACTTTCCAGAGAGCAGAGCTCTCTGGAGCGGTCGACCGAGCCGGTCGGCCGTCCTCCAGTGCACAAAGGCGTGCACGTTTGTGCACGTCGGTCGACCGAGCAGATCGACCGACTTCAGGGTTAGTCGACTTATAATGGTAGCAAGTCGACTAATCTGAAGCCTGAAACATTTTTCTGGGATTAAAAGGTTTGTCTTTTGGCTCATATAAAATCCCATAAATACAAAGAAATTCTACAAAAATAGTTTTACCAATATACTATGATACAAACATGCTTGCACAAAATCAAGGCATGTTATAAAAGATTGGACTATTTTTGTAACATGAAAATATTGGCTCAAATGAAAAACTTGTATTTTTCTAAAACTTGTTTTTCCAAAACAATATTTTTCAAAATGAAAGTCTTTTCTAAATCTGAAAATTCTTTTATGAAAAGACAATTAAATCAAGAGTGTGTGTGTGATATATACTTGAGCAATCCACCAACTATTCTATCCTTTACATTTTATCTAAAACAAAACAAAATCTTATACCTAGACGCAAGTCTTCATCTTCTTGAAGTCTTCACTTGAAGGCTTCTCATCTTCTTGACTTGGTCCAAGCTTGATCCAAAGCTCCTTGGATCACACCGTGCTAGCTCCAAATCTTGACATTTTATCCTTTGTTGAGCTATGCACCTACTAAGATCTTGATAATGAATCTGTCACTAATTAAACACAAGATCATTAGTAAACATAACTTCATGAGTTGATCATCGTCAAAACTAGGGTGATAGGCCTTTGGGCCAACAATCTCCCCCTTTTTGATGATGACAAAACTCATGAAGTTATATATGCATGGATTAAAGTAAAGCTTCAAAGAAGCTCCCCCTTAACTCATGCATACCAAATAAACAATAATGTATGACAATGAAGCTCATAAACATGTATGCAAGTATGGAGATAAAACATGCAACAAGCATAAATCAAAATCTTTTTCTCCTATTTGCAATACAAAAATATATATGCATAAACATAAATCTTACTCAACATGCATATAACTCTCAAATTCTTCTCCCCTTTTTGTCAATCATCAACAAAGGGGTCAAGGTAAAAACAAATCAAACAAATTTTTCTCCCCCTTTTTGTCAAAAGCAAAGACATCAAGAAGGGGTAATACAAATCAATCAATAAAGGTTTATATGCGATATACATTCATGAAGAGGAAGATGCTAAGTTAGCTTCCCTACACATATGCATTACATGAAGAAGGATGACAAGCCCTAACTCACATAACACATATTATGTAATGCATAAGAGGAGATGTGAAGCTCCCCCTACACACGTATATCATATAAAGAAGAGTTGTCAAGCTCCTCAATTTATAATATACTCAACATGAATCTATATGTAAGAGAGATGTTAAGCTCTCCTTGCATATAGGAAATACAAGTCAAAAATTTTGAATTTCTTTTATCAAAACAAATTTTGAACAATATCAAGTAAACATTTTTTTTTTATTTTGATATCAATTTTGAAAACATATTGCATAAGCTTAAGAATAACCAATTGAAAGTTGAATTAAGCTTAGCATATACATTGTGCGTTAAGAGTGTGAATCAATTGTAAATCAAGCACAAATAGATCATATATGTATGAAAAGATAATACCCAAAGAAATTGATATAATTTAAATTTGAAAGCATTCATACATACAATCAAAATGTGAGTATATATAAAAATCATATTGATATCAATTGAAAATATTCAATGATACCAATTGAAGAGTAAGCTTATCATATACTCTACCATATGAAGAATTTGCAATAGTTAATATGAAAATGTTTTAAAAACTAGTACGGAATCCTTCAAGCAAGGAATAAAGCAAAAATATTTTTCATGAAACACAAGTAAATCACATGGCACTAAAAACACTCTAATATCCATAAAGTCCATAAAATTTTCAAAAGAGGTGAGTGCACTAGTGTTATGTGGAACATGGTATCATGAAAAGTCAATAAAGCTTAATATTCCTTTAAATGAGAAAACATGAAAATCATCACAAATTTTTCATTCAATTTTTTTTTAAAAAAAATAATATTTCAAGATATATGTATGTTTTGACAACACAATAAGTATACATACATATCTCTTAAACACAATTGAGTCCATATAAATAGATTTGCATTAAAAACAAATGACTCAAGAGGTATACATGTATATCTTAAAGTTTGGCAAAATACACATATACATGAAATGAAAACACATGATCATAAATCAAATCCAAAAAGGGGAATACAAGTTTAAAAATGTATGTATCGTCAAAACCAAGCAATACTAGCACATTTCATGGGTTCAAATAAGCATTCAAGCACATATATACAGATTTTTTGTGACCCACGATATGTACAAGTATAAATCCTAGTGTTGATAAAAACTAACATTTAAACTAATATTCAATACATGAAGCATCAAATTTTGAAAAAAAATAGAATCATGTGTCAATCTCAAAACTATTTGAAGAATAAATAACTAGTATAAATTGTTTTTGAAAAACTAGTTAAAGATCTTCAAATATATCAAATCTTATGTTTTTCATGAATTATACTAAATACATAAAAATTCAAGCACTCATAGTCCATAAAGCTCAAAATTATCTTGAAATGTAAAAGATGAGTGTTCAAAGGTTATGTAAATGCATTTTCATGAAAATAGACAATGAAGCTCAAATTCACGAATAACATTTTATTAAATAAAACATGAAATTCATTTTAAATCAATTTAAAAATAATCTTCAAGGCATATGTATGATTTATCCAATCCTAACAATACACATACATATCCCATACATAAAAGAGTCTATCAAGGGTATTTGCATGAAGGCAAGAGACTCACGGGTATACATGTATATTTATTAGATTTGAATTCAAAATACATATACATGAAGTAAAATCATAAAGATTGGCAAAGCATGTATAAATGAGAAAATCATCAAAACTAGTCTATACATATGCATATAGTGGGTACAAATGAGCATGAAGTGCAAAAGTATATAAAACAAATGTAGCTCACTATTTGTACATGTATAATACAAGTTTTGATAAAAACTACATCTAAGCATGGTATTACCACATGAAGCATAAAAATACATAAAACATGAACATGCTCAAAATAATATGAATGAACAAGCATGTACATAAATAAAATAGGAGTTTAGAGATTGTTACCAACTCCAAAGCTCCAATCATGGTGGTTGTCCCACCAAAATCTCTTGATAGCGATGCATCCAATATGTGTGTCCATCAAGTCCATTGCATCCACTACCAAGGCACCAAATCTCTCACGTCTTGAGAGATCCCTCACCTACATCAAAAACATGGGGTGGGAGTTTTGGTACCCATTTTTGCTTGGGTCCTTTGGGGTTAGACTTGTAAGGAACCCAAAATCTTTTATTATTAGCAAAATTAAAATGATCTAATCGATCATAACAATATTTTGCTAAATGGCCTTTGCGGCCACAATGTGTACATTTGTACACCTTAGCATGCATATGTGAGTGTGTGTGATCATGACGTGCAAAAAGTGAATATGCATGATGAGAATGATGTGCATGAACATTTGGAACTTGTTTCTTTGAAACAAGGTTTCCAATCTCTTATGATTAATGCACAAGAGTTCAAAGTTGAACTCAAACTATCAATTTTATTTTCAAATTCTTAATCTCACTATCATCAATGGTAGCATGTAAAGAGTAGTGAGAAATAGAATTATTTTCTTATTCTTTTGAGAAACATTTTCTTTTCTTTTTCAAACATTTTTCTTTTTAAACAAGAATTTTCTTGAAAAACAACTTCCTTT